>CM031235.1:509218899-509223899 GCA_018340775.1 Taxus wallichiana var. yunnanensis
TCATTAATCCTAATTCAAGTCAAGGGCACAAATAGATTTTGATGACCACGGACTACTTCACCAAGTGGGTGAAGCAAAAGTAGCACTCAAAGAAGCAAATAAGTCCGACATCTTAGACTTTTATGAGGGGATAACAACCAGATTTGGTATACCCTGCTACAATAATCTCGAGATAATGCATTGGCATTCATTGGATCCAAGGTGAGTGAGTGGGTCATCCAAGAACGAGATCTACCTAAGCACTTCATCAAACTATTACCCTCAAGGTAATGGCCAGGCTGAGTCTACAAACAAGAACTTGTTGAGGATCATTAGGAGGACTCTTGATGAGAATCAAAGGTCTTGGCATACCAAACTGAAATCAGCCTTATGGGTTGATAGGATAACTCTCAAGAGATCCATAGGTAACTCTCCATTCAAGCTTGTTTATGGAAGAGAGGCAATCTTGCCCATGTCACTTGAGTTGCCAACATTGGAACTCATGAAGCGATTAGAGTTGCTTGGGAGTTTGGGCCCATGGAAGTGAGATATGCGAGTTGATGGAGCTATAAGAGATTAGAAATGAGGCATCCCAAGCAATGGAGAAGAATCAAGCTTTGATCAAGAAGACCTTTGATAGGAAGGCCAAGGATAAATATTTTCAAGTTGGAGATCTAGTGTTGAAATGGGATGTGGATAGAGCAAAACCGGGAAGGCATTCAAAATTTGATGCCATTTGGAGTGGCCCATACATGGTCACGAAGTGCAAGAATAGCAATGCTTTCCAATTGGCCTCATTGGATGGTGAAGAACTGCAGATTCCAGTCAATGGAATCTATCTCAAGCATTGCTTCTAGAGGGAAATTCTCCACCTTGTAAATATTAGATTAGATTTTCATTCCTCCAAGTGCTTTGCACATTGTTTTGTTGTAGGTTAGTTTTGTTTCCCCTAAGTGCTTTGGCACAACTTGCTGTCCATGGAGATGTTTTGCAGTCCTTGCTTCCATCAGGTGATATTCCATCTTCCTCCTTGCAACATTCTAAGTCAGGTTGGGGTTCCAAACAGAAAATTTGATGACTCCATGCCCAATGGACTGCTTCAGGAAACTAGTACTTTCATCTAGTAGGTAGATGACCCCTCTGAGTCACCAAAATTGTTATCCAAAATGTGCCCCTGCTCATTTTTGTGGCTAACTCCTTGTGTTCCTACCTCTCTTGTGCCTCAGTCTTCATTTTTTGATTTTCAGGCACTCAAATCTTTCTAGAGATGGCACCATCAGATAGAGCTCTCTCTCAGCTTTCCAGAAAGGTAAAGTTTGCCTCCTAACTCCTCGTATTTTTCAAGTTATGGCTCGGCGGAGTTTTTGTGGGAAATTTTCCCATTGGAGGCCCGCAGCCAATAGGAAGCTGCCACGTGGCAAGGGAGTTCGGAGGTCGGAGGTGAACTTGGAAAATTTTCCAAGTTTGGGTCGAAGGTTCAAATGGAAAATTTTGCCCGCGGGGCCCGTGGACCAATCACAGTGTGACACGTGTCACAAGGGGAGGCATAGTGAAAAAATTGGCTAAGTGTTTGAGCAGGAAAAATTTTGAATTTTGGCCCGCGGCCAATAGGAACTCGCCACGTGGCCAAGGAGGGTCGCGGGCGTCGGGGTTAAAATTGAAATTTTTGCTAAGTTTTGGTAAAAGTTTCAAATGCAACATTTGTCCCGCGTAGCCCGCGCCCAATGAAAATGGGCCACGTGTCCAATGGAGCCCGAACCGGCGGAGGAGAAAATGAAAAATGCTAAGGGTTTTGCCGAGTTTTCAAAGGAAAATTTTGGAAGGATTTTCCCGCAGCCAATAGGGGCATGACAGGTGGCACAAGTGGCGGGGAGCTCGCGGCCTGGGGGAGAAAGGAAAAAAGTTGCTAAGTGGTCGGTAAAAGTTTCAAAGGGGAAAATGGAACAGAGGGCCCGAGCCAATAGACACAGGACACGTGTCCTAAGGGGAAGGGGAGTTCGGAGCTCGGGGAGGACTTAGGGAAATTTGGCAAAAGTTTCGGTCAAAAATTCAAAGGCAAAGGACGAGCCCGCGCCCCTGTCGACCAACCAAATCATGCCACGTGTCCACAAGTGGCGGGGCGCGGGGGAAAATCGGGAAATTTTCCCAAAGTATAAAAAGGTAAAATTTTCAAAGGAAAACCCACGGAGGAAGAAGGAGAGAGAATTCCAGTGGTGAATCAGAAGCTGACACGTGGCATTTGACCAGCGAAGAGTGCGGGATTTTTTCGAAATTTTTTCCAAAGACAAAAAAAAAGGTAAAATTCGAATTTTTTTCCCGCCGATCCGTTTTTGGCCCGTTTTTGCCCTAAATCTTCAAACGAGCATAACTTTCGATCCAGAGCTTGGATTTGCACGTTCTTTATATCAACGGAAATCTTATGAAATTCTCTACATGATTCCATGGTCAATTTTGAATTTTGGTTTAGTTTGGAGAGAGAAAATTCAAAAACACTTCTGGTACATGTCCATGGCTAGAAATGACATTTCAACAACCAAATTTAATACAAAATGGGTCGCATTCTTCTCCAGTATGGTCAAAAATGTCAGAGCATGGGTTTGTAAGGACCTCCATGCTATTTTAATGTAGTTTCATTCAATGAGGGATGGCTCCCATGTGTTTTTCATGTTTTCTCTCTCCTGGGCTCGACCCATGTACTGTAAAAGCCAGATTTGGCTCATTTCTTCATGGTTGAACACTTTTTGGCATAGAAAACTTCTTCTTTCACCTCCAGCAAGTGATTGTTGCAAGAATCAGACCTTTTTCAAGTATTGTAGCAGGTTTATACCTCTTTGAGGGTGGAATGCAAGAGATTTTACATGGAAATGACAGTGCAAACTCTGTGAATGCTTTCAGTCCTCTGTTTGTATTGTTTTACTTCATTTTAAGACCCCTAATTGCATCTATCAGCTTGTGTATGTTTTCCCTTGTTGCATTTCATGAATTTGTGTCTATTTACATGGCAAAAAATGTTTCACCACTCCTTTGGTGCATCACCATCATTAGTTAGTTTCAATTTTTGCATTTCTATCCCTGTCCCCTTGCAATTTAGAGTAGGATTAGGATCTGAACCTCGTAGTTGTGCAAAATATAGATCTAAATCGGAGGAATTTGAGGAACCAGCCTCTAATCTGGAGATTCCTCTAATCGGGAGTTTGTGTGTGTGTGTCACGTGTGTTTGCTCTCATGCACATGCCTATGTGGGTGAGTGTTTGCGTGTGTGCGTGCGGGCTTGCCATTGTGTGTGTGCTTGTATGTGCGTGCATGAAATTAAGTATGCGTGTGTGTGTGTGTGGCATGTGTGTGCATGCTCATGTGTGTGTGTGTGTGCGTGCGTGTGCATGTACACGTGTGTGTGTGCACATTTGCGTGCGCATGCCTATGTGTTCCCTTGTGTGTGCGTGTGTTCGTGCGTATATGTGCTGCATGTGTGTGCGTGTGTGCGTGAGTCCCTTTGTGCGTGCGTGTGTGTGCATGCATGTGTATGTGTGTTTTTAGGTGTGCGTGCTTGTGTGTGTGTGTGTGCTTGTTCTGTGTGCATGTGTGTCTTTGTGTGTGTGTTTATGCATCTGTGTGCATGTGCGTGTGCGTGTGCATGTGTGTGTGTGTGCATGTGTGAGCATGTCTCTGTGTGTGTGTTTGTATGCATGTGCATGTGCGTCTATGTGTGCATGTACGTGTGCGTGTGCATGTGTGTGTGTGTGTGTGTGCGCGTACGTGTGTGTGTGTTTTCCTATGCTTGTGCCTATGTGTGTGTGTGTTCGTGCGTGTGCGTGTGCATGTGCGTGTGCATGTGCATGTGCACATGCGTATGTGTGTGCATGTGCATCTGTTTGTGCGTGTGTTATTCCATGTGTGTGTGTGAGTGCGCGTGCACGTGCGTGTGCATGTGTGCATGTGTGTGCATGTGTGCATGTTTGTGCACATGTGTGTGTGCATTGGGTGTGTTTGTGTGTGCATGTGCATGTGCATTTTCATGTGCGTGTGCATGTCCGTGAGCATTTTCATATTTGTGTGTGCATGTAAGTGCGTGTGTGTGTGTGTGTGCGTGCGTGCATGCGTGTGTGTGTGCGTGTGCACACATGTGTGTGTCATGTGCACGTGTGCATTGCGTGTGAGTGTGCATGTGCATGTGTGTTAGCATGTGCTCTGTGTGCGTGCGCATTTGCATATGCGTGCGTGTGTGTCTATGTGTGTCTGTGTGCATGTGTGTGCGCATGTGTGCACATGTTTGTGTGTGTGTGTGCATAGGCTAGCATTCATGCGTGTGTGTGTGTGTGATCATGTACGTGTGCGTGTGCATGTGTGTGTGTGTGTGTCCGTGTGTGTGTGCGTGTGCTGTGCGTGTGCATGTGCATATGTGTGTACTTGTGCATGTGTGTGCATGCACGTGTGCGTGTGCGTGTGCATCTACGTGTGCATGTGAGTGTGTGTAACTATGTGAGTGCGTGTGTGTGTGCGTGTGCATGTGCATGTGCGCATGCATGTGTGTGTTTATCTGTGTGTGCATGTGAGTGTGTGTTGTGTGTGTGTGTTGGTGTTCTGTGTGTGTGTGTGTGTAATTGTACGCATGTGCATGTGCCTATGCGTGCGCGCGTGTGTGCGTGCGTGTGTGTTTGCATGTTTGTGTGTGTGTGTGTATGTGTGTGTGTGTGTGTTTGCTTGCGTGTACATGCCTATGTGGGTGAGTGTTTGTGTGTGTGCGCGCACTTGCAATTGTGTGTGTGTGTGGATTATTTGTGTGCTTGTATGTGTGCACTGCACGAAAGTAAGTATGCATGTGTCTCTGTGTGTGCATGTGTGTGTGTGTGTGTGTGCGCGTGTGCGTGTGTGTGATCATGTACGTGTGCGTGTGCATGTGTGTGTGTGTGTGTGTGTGTGCGTGTGTGTGCGTGTGCGTGTGCATGTGTGTGTGCATGTGCATGTGCGTGCACGTGTGCGTGTGTGTGTGCATGTGCGTGTGCATGTGAGTGTGTGTAACT
>CM031235.1:509246399-509296399 GCA_018340775.1 Taxus wallichiana var. yunnanensis
ACAACTTTCATTTTGAATAAGTTAAGAGTCTTTAAAAGTTGCAATTTTGAAAAACTTACAATTTTGGGAAAAATGAAAAAAATTATAATTTGAAAAAGTTAATATTTTGAAAAAGTTTTACTCTAAAAAATTTACAATTTTGAAAAAGTTCCAACTTTTTATAAAGATTCGACTTTAACAAATTTTTAAATTTGAATTTTTTTTTACTTTGAAAAGTTAATATTTTGAAAAAGTTGAAGTCTTGAAAAAGTTTAAATTTTTAAAAGTTAAAATTTTGAAAAAGTTGATTTTTTAAAATATTGTTATTTTGAAAAGTTACAATTTTGAAAATGTGGCAATTTCAATGTGTTATCCAAAATTCACCCCAGGGTAATTTTGATAACATGCATCAGATTATTCAAGTCCCGGGCAAATAGATTGATCAAGGCCCAAAATCATGTTTTTTGGGGTCCCTCTGCTTCTCTCTAACTCTCCCATCCAAGAAGAATCCCAACAGGTCGAGAAAAGAGTGAAAAAGTTGCAAAAACAAGCTTGGGGCAGAAAAAATCATGAAAATCGGCTAAGTCCTAGTCCAGGTGGTCCTTGGGACAGTTGGGACGTCGGGGCGCGAACCGGCCGAAAAGCCTCTAGGCGGTCCACGCAGCAATTGGGACATCCGGGCCGTGGGGACGCGCGGGATGCGAAAGGGCGAACCGGCCGAAGGTGAAAAAATTGACTAACTGTTGTGCAGATAAGGCTGGGACATCTGGGCCATGAGGATGCGAAGGACGCGAAAAGGCGAAGCGGCCGAGAGCAAAGGCAGCCCATTTCGGGTGGTTCGGAAGAATTTGTCCCAGACAGTCTGGGACAGTTGGAACAAATGGACGCGAGGGACGCGAAAAGCCGAAGGAGCCGAGAGCCAATGGAAATGTGCCACGTGTCTTCACCTCAAAGAGGGACAGGGAAGCCCGAATCGGGCGGATCGGAGAAATTTGTCCCAAACAGTTTGGGACATCCGGGCCAGAAGTACGTGGTGGACGCGGGGAGCCGAAAGAGCCGTCCGACGAATCAGAACGTGCCACGTGTCTTCGTGGATCGGAGCGGTGGAGGAAAGGGTGAGATTTTTACTTAATGTTTTGCCGAGTTTCCAAAGGTGAAGTTTGGAGCGTTGGCCCGAGCCAATAAAAAGAGGACGTGTGTCCTAAGGAGAAGGGGAGTGCGGAGCTCGGGGAGGACTTGGAGAATTTGGCAAAAGTTTTGGCCAAAAAACTAAAAGGTAAAAGATGCCCCCGCACCCCTGTCAACCAACCAAAGCGTGCCACGTGTCCCAAGTGGCGGGGCATGGGGGAAAAAATGAATTTTTTTCCAAAGAGTTAAAAAGGTCAAAATTTCAAAGGGAAACCCGCGGAAAGGTGGAGGAGAGAGAATTACGCAGCCATTCAGAGCCCGACACGTGTCATCCAAGTGGCAGAGCGCGGGAAAAAATTCAAAATCCGTTTTTGAGCCGTTTTTTGCCCTAATTCTTCAGACCCCATATCTTTTGATCCAGAGCTCGGATTTGCACGTTCTTTATATCATTGGAAATCTTATGAAATTATCTACACGATTCCATGGTCAATCTTGCATTTTGGTTCAGTTTGGAGAGAGAAAATTCAAGAAACGGCTCTGACGCGTGTTCATGGCCAGAAGTGACATTTCAGCGACCAAATTTAATTCAGAATGGGTCGCACTCTCCTCCCATTTGGTCAAAATGACAGGGTATGGGTTTGTAAGGTCCTCCATGCTGATTTAATGCATTTGCAGTCAAGGAGGAATGGGCTCCCACGTTTTTGTATCGTTTTCTCTCTCATGGGCTCGACCCATGCAATGTAAAAGCCAGATTTGGCTAATTATTACAAGTTCATTTTTTCTGCTCTGCCCTCCCTTCTTTTCTTCTCTAGGGTTGAAAATGGAGTTCGAACCTCCTCCCCTTCTCTGTAATGGCGTTTTTGCCTTTTACTATTGAAATGATGTTCTGTGCAAACTTCTGGAGCAATAAAAAACGTGTTTTGTGATGCATCTATCCATCCTTGCTCATTTTTGCTTGTTCTCTTCTTGCCTCTCTTCATTGCAGGTATTTGTGCATGTTCTAATGTTCATTGCAGGTCTAGAGCTGTGTTCATGGAGTTTTGGGACATTTTCTGTGTGAAATCTATCCTTGGGCCTGTGATGCGTCTGTCCATCCTTCCCATTGCTCACCTCTCTTTGTTCCATGGCAGTTTTGATAGATGTTCAACATTCTCCTTCTCTGGTGTATCACCGTTTTAGTGTAGGCTTTTGTTGTTTTTCCCTTTTCTCTCTCTCTCTCTCTCTCTTGGCATGGTTAGATTAGGTTTAGATTAGCTTTCCTGCACTAGAATAGCTTGTGGCAGGTAGTTTAGGAAGAGGAACCAACCTTCTCTGGAGATTCCTTTCTCATTTCTGCAAGTCCCACACTTGGAGAAAGGTTTCAATGTTGTGCAATCACACTGGATGCTAGAGTGATCAACCTAGAAATCTGATCAACATCCAGGGGTGCTTTGTGATTTTTCACTAACAGTTTTGGCATGCCCGGTGGGACACTTAGAGGTCTTCCACTTCATCTTTTGCAGGTTGGTGTGTTCCTGTGAAGATTTCAGCCTTTGGAGGCACTTGCAAACACATCTGGCGACTCCATCTGATCAGCAACCCATTTCTGAAGTTGCAGACCTGTTTTTCATCCATTCCATCCATTTTTCTTTCCATCTCTTTCATTCTTTTCCATTCCATGAAGTTGTGCAATCATGACTTCATTTCCATCATGGAACTCACATTTACAACAACAACAATGTTTCCCACCTCCAACATGTTTTTTAAATCCTCCAAATCAGCATTTTGAACAAATTCAAAATCAGCATGCATACCCATATGAGCAGCAATGCCAAAATCAGTTTGGCTATGGAGCTTTCCAATAGCAAGGGTACGCATGTAATGAAGACAATCAGATGCAAGATGCTGGTCTGTTGGAGAAAATCCAAAAGATGGAGGTAAAGATGGTGCAGTCCAGAGCAACAGCTCAAATGAGAGCTTTCAGAATTGGTTATAGGACTCCTTGTCCATGGGGAGGCCCTTTTCCAAGACACTTCAGCCCTCAGGAGAAGCTGGACTTCATGATGAAGATGCTGCCCCAACTTGCACAATGGACAGCAGAAATAGAGGCCTATACACTTGTTGTTGAACAACCTTGTCAATGGGTAAGTTCTACACCATCATCTGGTTTTTCTCTTCCCATTACTCAAGCAACACCATCTCATTTGGAATTACAAATTCTAAACTCCCCATCTGCTGTCCCAAATGTTGATCCCATGTCTCCACCTCTCAGTCTTCCACCACACCTCAATTCTTCTTTCCTTTTTCCTTCCAAACAGTCATCCCCTCCACAAGAGCTAAAAGAAATACCCCCTCCTCCAAAGAAACAAGAGGTTTCACCTCCTCTACCACCACAAAAAATTGCCAAATCAATTGAGTTACAACCCATCCCTCCTCTTGCATTCCCAATTCCATGTGGGGAAGAAGAAATTGCAAAAATCAGTCATCAAGGACAGCAAGAAGAGGAGCCCAACAGAAAAGAAATGACAGACAACTTGAGGGTTTGGGCTGCCAAATTTGGGATGACAAAGATCCCCTTGATGGTTAAGCCTTCAGAAGAGATGGGAGTTGGAGAACAAATGGTGGTCAGGACTGATTTTGTTGCAGTAGAAGAAGATCTTGCAGTCCCAACTTGTCCTCTAGAGCAGCAGATTGAAGAGTTTGACTTGGCAAACTTCATACTGGAGGAAGAGTTCAATCAAGAGTAAGAATGTCTTCAAACATTGGAGGAAGGAGAAGCTGCTCCAAATCCAAAAGAAGAGGAGCACATTCTAGTTGTGGAGGAGAAAAGTGCAGATCCAAGGGCTTTGAGCACAAAGCAGGCTACAGGAGAACCTTCAGTTCTTCTTTCTACTTCACCTCTCTCAAGTTCTAGTACTGAAGAGGAGTTTGATCTCTCAAACTCAATGTTGGAGGGTGAAAGAAACCATGGTGATCAAGTTGCAGATCAAGAGAACACCATGGGAGAGATGGAACATTTGCAGCTGGGACAGTAATGAGGCAGTTTATCTGTCAGATTTGGAGGATTGTTTTGATGGAGAAGAGCCGGTTGAGTTTCCACCATTCTCTCTTTCATCATCCACATTCCAAACACTTGAGTCTGCTGTCATGGAGGAGAACATTCATTTGCAGCAGCCTGCATCTTATAGCAGCTCTTTGGAACCAAGATTGGAAGATTTTAATCTTTCATGTTCTTCATTGGAGGAAGAGAAAGGACAGAGGAATTTCACCATTTCTTCCACACCATCCATTCAAGAGGGTCTACAAGAAGACTCCATTTTTGGAGTTGAAAATTAGAGCTATGGGCATATCAAACGGATCAGACCTTGCCCAATCAGGTATTTGGCTTCATTGGAGCCAAAGGAGAAGTCACAACCAGTCATGCTTGCTTCTGAGCATGAGGGTGAGCTACAAAGTACCAAGGATCAGCTGTCATACCTCTTCAATCTAAATGCAGAGAAACTAAAAGAGGTATTGAATTTACCTTCAGCTGATACCTTGATGATTTGGGTGGAAGACCAGCTTCTTGTTGATTTTCCACTCATCCTAACAGCCATGATCAGCTCCAAATCAATTGCATGGCTGCCACTTTTGAGAAAGGAAGCTATTTCTCACAACCAATTGCAGGGTTTGTTTAGCTTGCCTTTGCTTCCAGTTAGAGTAGAGTAGATAGGTTTGCTTTCAGCAGAAAGAAGTGCTTGTGCACACTCTGCATGTTCCATTTGGAGCATGTATGATTTTCAGTTCTATACATAGTTTTTGTGGTGCTGGTTTTGCTCTTGCACAGTCCATTTCAGGCATTTTGGTGAGAACAACTCCATGTCCGGTGGGTTTCAAGCGGTTCAGAGGGAAGTTTTCAAAGTTTAGATCAGTTTGCAGGCTTACTACTCATGACTCCATGCCCAATGGATTGCTTCAGGCTACTGATCATTCATCTAGCAGGCAGATGACCCCACTGAGTCGCCAAAACTGTTATCCAAAATTCACCCCCAGGGTAATTTTGATAACATGCATCAGAATATTCAAGTCCCAGGAAAATAGATTGATTCAAGGCCCAAAATCATGTTTTTGGGGTCCCTCTGCTTCTCTCTAACTCTCCCATCCAAGAAGAATCCCAACAGTCGAGAAAAGGGTGAAAAAGTTGAAAAACAAGCTTGGGCGAGAAAAATCATGAAAATCGGCTAAGTCCTAGTCCAGGAGCGGTCCTTGGGACAGTTGGGACATCGGGCGCGAACCGGCCGGAAGCCTCTGGGCGGTCCACGCAGGGACAATTGGGACATCCGGGCCATGGGGACGCGCGGGACGCGAAAGGGCGAACCGGCCGAAGGTGAAAAAATTGACTAAGCTTTGTGCATATAAAGGCATATTTGGACATCTGGGCCGTGAGGACGCGAAGGACGTGAAAAGGCGAAGCGGCCGAGAGCAAAGGTAGCCCATTTCGGGCGGTTCGGAAGAATTTATCCTAGAAGCAGGCAGGGCAGTTGGAACAAATGGGACACGAAGGGACACGAAAAGCCAAAGGAGCCGAGAGCCAATAAATGTGCCACGTGTCTTCGCCTCGAGGAAGCCCGAATCGGCGGATCGGAGAAATTTGTCCCAAACAGTTTGGGACATCCGGGCCAGAAGTACACGGCGGACACGGGGAGCTGAAAGAGCCGTTGACGAATCGGAACATGCCACGTGTCTTCGTGGATCGGAGCAGCAGAGGAAAGGGTGAGATTTTTACTTAATGTTTTGCCGAGTTTCCAAAGGTGAAGTTTGGAGCGTTGGCCCAAGCTAATGAAAAGAGGACTCGTGTCCTAAGGATAAGGGGAGTGTAGAGCTCGTGGAGGACTTGGAGAATTTGGCAAAATTTTTGGCCAAAAAACTAAAAGGTAAAAGATGCCCCCGTACCCCTTCAACCAACCAAAGAGTGCCACGTGTCCCAAGTGGCGGGGCACGGGGGAAAAAATGGAAAATTTTCCAAAGAGTTAAAAAGGTAAAAATTTCAAAGGAAACCCATGGAAAGGTGGAGGAGAGAGAATTGCGCAGCCATTCAGAGCCCAACACGTGTCATCCAAGTGGCAGAGCACGGGAAAAAATTCAAAATCCGTTTTTGAGCCGTTTTTGCCCTAATTTTTCAGACCCCATATCTTTTGATCCAGAGCTCGGATTTGTACGTTCTTTATATCATTGGAAAGCTTATGAAATTCTCTACATGATTCTAGGGTCAATCTTGCATTTTGGTTCAGTTTGGAGAGAGAAAATTCAAGAAATGGCTCTGACGTGTGTTCATGGCCAAAAGTGACATTTTAGTGACTAAATTTAATTCAGAATGGGTCGCACTCTCCTCCCATTTGGTCAAAATGACAGGGTATGGGTTTGTAAGGTCCTCCATGCTGATTTAATGCATTTGTAGTCAAGGAGGAATGGGCTCCCACATTTTTGTACGTTTTCTCTCTCATGGGCTCGACCCATGCATGTAAAAGCAGATTTGGCTCATTATTACAAGTTCATTTTTTCTCTTCCCTCCCTTCTTTTTTCTTCTCTAGGGTTGAAAATGGAGTTCGAACCTCCTCCCCTTCTCTGTAATGGCATTTTTACCTTTTACTATTGAAATGATGTTACTCATTCAAACTTCGAGCAATAAAAACATGTTTTGTGATGCATCATCCATCATTGCTCATTTTTGCTTGTTCTCTTCTTGCCTCTCTTCATTCCAAGTATTTGTGCATGTTTGAATGTTCATTGCAGGTGTTGGAGTGTGTTCATGGAGTTTTGGGACATTTTCTGTGTGAAATCTATCCTTGGGCCTGTGATGCATCTATCCATCCTTCCCATTGCTCACCTCTCTTTGTTCCATGGCAGTTTTGATAGATGTTCAACATTCTCCTTCTCTGGTGTATCACCGTTTTAGTGTTTTCTTTTTTTTCCCTTTCTCTCTCTCTCTCTCTCTGTCTCCTTGGCATGTTAGATTAGGTTTAGATTAGCTTTCCTGCACTAGAATAGCTTGTGGCAGGTAGTTTAGGAAGAGGAACCAGCCTTCTCTGGAGATTCCTTTCTCATTTCTGCATGTCCCACACTTGGAGAAAGGTTTCAATGTTGTGCAATCACACTGGATGCTAGAGTGATCAACCTAGAAATCTGATCAACATCCGAGTGCTTTGTGATTTTGCCCTAACACAATGTTTTTAAGATGAGTTATAATTTGTTTAAGTTGCAATTTTTTTAAAAATTCCATTTTGAAAATTTCCATATTTAGAAAATTTGAAATTTTTAAAAATTTCCAATTTTGATAAAGTTGCAAATCAGAGCTTTTAAGAAGTTACAATTTTTTAAAGGATTATAGTTTAGATTTTCGAGAAAAATGATTTTTGATAAAGTTGAGATTTTTTAAAAAGTCAATATTTTTAAATAGTCACAAATCTAAAAAATTAAGAATTTTAAACAAGTCGGATTATGAAAATATTGTGATTTTGGAAAAGTCAAGCTTTTCAAAAAGTAAATATTTCAAAAAAATTGGATTTTTGAAAAATGTAATGATATTTTAATAGTTTGAATTTTCAAAAAATTATGGATTTTTGAAAAGTCTGGATATTTAAAAAGTATATATTTTTTTAAAAATTAAGATTTTCGTAAAAATTGTGATTTTCAAAATTCTCATGATTTTAAAAAGTTACAATTTTGTAAAAGTTGTAGTTTTTAAAATGTTGTAACTATGAAAAAGTTTGTAATTTTAAAAACCTTTCATGTAGAATAAGTTAGGATTTTTGAAAAAAATTAATTTTGAAAAGTTGCAGTTTTTGAAAAATTCAATTTTGAAAAACACAATTATAATTTGAAAAACACAAATTTTTTACAAATGTTGTAATTATTGAAAAGAGTTACTAATACAAAAATTATGATTTTGAAAAATTTAAATTTTGAAGAAGTTGCAATTTTGAAGAAGTTACAATTTTTTTAAGTTGAAATTGTTTTAAAAATGCCATTTAAAAAAAAAAAGTATTTTTAAAAAGTTGAAATTTTTAAAAATTTCCAATTTTGATAAAGTTGCATTTTTTTAGAAGTTACAATTTTGAAAAGGTTAATTTTTTTGAAATAGTCAATATTTTTGAAAATTTAATTTTTTTAAAACGTTACAAATTTGAAAAAACAATAATTTTAAAAACGTTGAAATTTCTAAAAAGTTACAATTTTAAAAGTGTTATAATTTTGAATAGGTTATTATAGTTTTGAACATTTTGTAATTATTTAAATGTTGTAATTTTTTAAAATGTTAGATTTTTGAAAAATTTACAATGTTGAACATTTTGCAAATTTTAAAAAGTTACAACTTTGTAAAAGTTGTAATTTTTAAAACGATGCAATTTTGAAAAGCTACAATTTTAATAACGTTACAATTTAAAAAAGTTCCAACTTTTAAAAGATTCAACTTTGAAAAAAAATTAACTTTGAAAAAATTACAATTTTGAAAAGTTAATATTTTTAAAAATGAAGTCTTGAAAAAGTTTCAATTTTGAAAACGTTGAAATTTTGAAAAGTTAATTTTTAAAAAAGTTACAATTTTGAAAATGTGGCAATTTTACTTTAAAATTTAAAAAAAGTTACAATTTTGAATTTTTTTATTTATTTGAAGTTGTAATTTTGAATGAGTTACAATTTTTTAAGTTGCAATTGTTTTTAAAATGCCATTTCAAAAATGTTGAATTTTTTTAAATTTTCCATTTTGATGAAGTTAAAATTTTAAATAAGTTACAACTTTTAAAAGGTTAAAATTTTGAAATGGTTAATATTTAAGAAATTTTTTTTTGAAAAAGTTACAATTTTGAAAAAAAATATTTTCAAAAAGTTGATTTTTTTCGAAGTGTTTCACTTTCGAAATAGTTATAAGTTTTAAAAGGTTGAAATTTTGAAAAATTTACAATTTTTAATATTTTGTAATTTTTAAAAAGTTGTAATTTTGTTATAGTTGTTATTTTTAAAATGTTGCAATTTTTTTCATTAGATATGGTAAAAAGACAAGGATCAGGCTCCCTGAGGCCATACAAACCTAAAAATTGAGATGCATCGTAAAGGGAACATGGAGGAAAAAATAATATGATGAAGATCAAGACAAAAACCAAGAGACCAGTCAAGTAGGCTTGACCTGACACAAGGTAGCGCTAGACATTAAGACTCACCATTGGAAGCCAAGGAGCGACTTCACGTAATACAATCTGACTTAACAATAGTATGTTTCCTATGATGGACCTGTCATCCAATCGTCAACAAGCGGAGAGGCCTCAGAGTTAACAGGCCGAGAAACACCTCCAATTTTACACTCAAGGCTCAAAACTTCCACCAGTGTGCAAAACTTAAATCTTTGAACTCGACAAGTAAGCAGTCCCAAAATCAGTATTAATTAATGTCATCCCACTAGAATTCAAACAAATAGGTTGTGTTAAGGCAAGCGATTCCACCGGAGCCCACTTGTACATCATGAGGGCTGCCCCAACATTCAACACACCACCACCATCTAGCAACATCCCATTCACATCAGGGATCTTAAAAGTAGATCCCCCCAATTCAAATTTTGAACTAACATCAGGTCCAACAAATCTGCTCTACCAATTTTTCAAACAAGACGACCCCAACCCCTGCACACCACATTTCAAACACTAGACCCCGACACCTCACTACCAAGAATAGGCAAGAAAATAGAGTGATTTGCTGGCACAAGCGTTTGAGATCAAAATCGGCCCTAAACTTCCCTTCATAACAGGCTCACTAATATCTGAATTCTCCTCATCCAACGAATCATAAATTTGAGGGACAACATAACTAGAGCCCACTGACCCCAACAGAGAGGACGAAACATCATCTTTGCAGTTCATTGGATCACAACCCACTTTCCTACATTTGTCACATATAACTGGTGAGCTTTCAAACAATCTTTTTTGCTCCCAAGAATCAATTTGAGAGTTGAGAAAAATGCTTTGGGGTACCTTTGAACCGACTGGAACATTGATACAAAGACGTGCAAAGGCCAATCTTGATCGGGATTTCATGGCAGAGTCAACAACAATTAGGACCCCAAAAGCTCTTGCAACTCCTAAAAAGACTTCAGGCTCCCAAAACTCGAGGGGGAGAGCCGGGAGGTGGATCCAAACAGGAAGCTCTTGAAAACTGGCCCCTGGAAGCATTCCAGGATGCCAACATCGGAAGCTGAGGGAAGCCCTCCCAAAGAACCACAGAGCCCCTTGAAGAACTCTCCTCCAATCTTGTTCTTCAAAGAGACTGAAGAGAAAACCGTCTCCCGAGAGAGCTCTAACCTCCACCTTACAACCCCACTTTCTTTTACACCATTCTCTGACCGCATCAATGTTTGGTCGAGTTCCAACAAAACTGCCCACAAGAGAAAATTTGAATCTCACACGTGCTTTATCAACAACCTCCTCAGGAATGCACAAGTGAGGGCCATCCTCCTTCCAAGAGGGAAGAATCCTCATAGGCTCCTTGACCTCAGACCCAAATAATTTTGCATCCCGCTTTGATAAAGTTGTAATTTTAAAAAATTCACAATGTTGAAAAGTCTGTAATTTTAAAACAACTTTCATTTTGAATAAGTTATGAGTCTTTAAAAGTTGCAATTTTGAAAAACTTACAATTTTGAAAAAAAAGAAAAAAATTATAGTTTGAAAAAGTTTTACCCTACAAAAATTTACAATTTTAAAAAAAAAGTTCCAACTTTAAAATTTTTTTAACTTTAAATAATCAAGATCTTCAAAAATTAGGTATTTTCAATAGTCGATATTTTTGAAAACTCCGACTTTTTTCAAAATCACAACATTTTTAAAACTGAATTTTTAAAAATCCCAAATTTTTAAAAATCTCAAAATTTTGAGAAGTCGGGATTTTTGACAAACTTGGTATTTTGAAAAATCAATATTTGAAAAAAAGATTGTATTTTCAAATGAGACAGATTTTCAAAAAAGTTGAGATTTTTGAAAAATATATTATTTTTTTAAAAACTAAGGATTTAAAAAAAATTAGGCTTTTGAAAAGTCTGCATTTTTCAAAAAGTCTATATTTTCAAAGAAATCGAGATTTTCCTAATAATCGGGATTTTTTTAAAATCATGATTTTTTTAAAAAGTCACGATTAAAAAAATTCAGAATTTTCAATAAAATCTTCATTTCAAAAAGTTGGGATTTCAAAAAAGTCGGGATTTTTGAAGAAGTCAAGATTTCAAAAAATTGGGATTTGTAAAAAAACTAGGATTTTCGAATCAAAGATTTTTTAAAAGGTTAGGATTTTTAAGTAGTTTGAATTTTTGAAAAAGTCTAGATTTTTAAAATTATGGATTCTTAAAAAGTAGATATTTTTTTCAAATTTTGGGATTCAAAATAAAATTGTGATTTTAAAAAATTCATGATTTAAAAAAAATAGAATTCATAATTATAGAAAATTTAGAATTTCAAAAAATTTACTATTTTTGAAAAAATTAAGGTTTTTTAAAAGTCTGGGATTATAAAAAGTTGGGATTTCGATTAAAAATGGGATTTAAAAAAATTCATGAGTTATAAAAAGCCACGATTTTTCAAAAAGTTAGGATTTTTAAAAAGAGACACTTAAAAATTTGCAATTTTAAAAATATGAAGAATTACAAAACAAGAGAGATTTTTTAAAAGTAAGCATTTTTTACAAAGTTGGGATTTTGAAATCCCTGCTTTTTCGAAAATCCTACATTTTTCCAAAATCAATTTTTTTTTAAAAATCTCAACTTTTCCAAAATTCTAACTCTTTATAAAATCATGACATTTTCAAAATTTCTGAAATTTTCAAAAACCACGAGTTTTTAGAAATTTTGACTATTTTAAATTCATGACCTTATCACTTTAAAAATCTTAAAAATATAGAATGTTTGAAAATCATGACTTTTTTGAAATCTCAAATGTTTCAAACTTGGGACATTTTTTAAATCTTGAATTTTCCAAAAAGCACGACCTCTAAACCCTACAACCTTAAACTTGAGTTTTAAGCCCTAAAATCTCAACCCAAAACCCTGAGCCCTAAACTCTAAACCCCAAAATCCTAAACTCTAAACTAACCCCGAGCCGTAAACCCAAAAATCCTAAACCCTAAACACCAAAATCTTGAACCCTAAACCATCCTTAAGCCCTATACTAAACCCAAAACCCTAAATTGTAAACTCTAAACTTTAAACCCCAAATCCTAAACCCCAAACCCTAAACTTTGAACCGAGAACCACCATAGGACAAAACCCTAAACCTCAACTATTAAAACCGGAGATCGGAGACCAAAACTATAAACCCGTAAACTCAGTAACCTTGAACCCCGAGCCCTCAACCCTTAACCCTATGCCCTTAACTCTAAACCCTAAGTCCTTGAACCCTAAACCCCTAAAACCTAAACCCCAAAACATGTACCACCCTAAACTCGAGCCCTAAACGTTAAGCCCTAATCCCTAATCCCTATGCCATAATTGCTCTTAAACACTAAAACTCGAGTCCTTAACCCTAAACAATAAACCCTAAATACTAAACCCTCAACCATAAAATAGAGCCCTTAACCCTAAATAATGAACCCTCAAATGTAAACTAAGCCCTTAAACATAAACCTGAACCCTAAACCCCGAGCCCCAAATCCCGACCCTATACCCTAAACCCTAAAGCCTTAACCCTTAGCACTAAACCCCGAACACAACCCTAAAACCTAAATCTTAAACCTTTATCTCTCAACCATAAACCCCACTTAACCTTAAACCTTGACATCTAAGAGCCCTAAACCCTAAACATTAAACCCCAAGCTCAACAACCTAAACCCTAAACATTAAATCCCCTAAGCCCTAAATGCTTAAACCGAAACCCTAAACCCTCAATTCGAGCCATAAATCTTAAACCCTAAACCCTAACTTTTAAAAAAATTGCCACTTTTTCAAAAATTAGAATTTTTTTCAAAATACTAAAATTTGTAAAACCTAACTTTTTCAATAATCTAAACTTTATTAACATCCCAATTTTTTTGAAAATCCAAATTTTTCTAGAATCCCACTTTTCACTATTCAAAATACCTACTAATTGCTCTTTAAGACTATTCAAAATCAAAACTATTTAAAAATTCTTGACTTTTTCAAAATCACTACTTCAAAAAAGTCGAAATTTGAAAACCTCAAGATTTTTGAAAAGTTTGGATTTTGGAAAATTCAAGAGTTTCGATTTTATAAAAAGTTAGGATTTTGCAAAATTTGAGCTTTCAAAAAGTTAGGATTTTTGAAAATGTTTAGATTTGAAAAAGATTTCAAAAAACCTTGGATTTCAAACAAGTTTGGGTTTTTGAAAAATTTGGTGGGAATTTTGAATAAGTAAGGATTATAAAAACTTGAGAGATTAAAAATATTTGGCATTTCCAAATACTCTAGATTTTTAAAAATTCAGGATTTCAAAAAAAATCACAATTTTTGAAAAAGTTAGAATTTAAATAAAATCAGTATGTTTAAAAACTCACGACTATTTAAATTCATGAGTTCATGAAAATCCCAAGTTTTTTCAAAATCAGGACTTTTTGAATATCTCAACTTTTTGAAAAAGTGACTATTTTTCAAAATAGTCAAATTTTGAAAAAGTTGGGATTTTTAAGAAAGTTGGTATTTTTGAAAAAGTTTGGATTTTCAAAATTTGAGATTTCAAAAATTTGGAATATCCAAAAACTTAAAATTTTTCAAAAACTCAAGATTTTGAAAATGTTGAGCTTTCAAAATACTTAGATTTGGAAAAAGTTGGGATTTTGAAAAGGCTCGATGTTAAAAATTCAAGATTTTTGAAAAGTCAAGATTATTGAAAAATTTGGTATTTTCAACCCTCAATTCAAAACCTTAAAATAGTTAGATTTGGAAAAAATTGGTATTTTGAAAAACTTGGGATTTTCAAAAGTAGGATTTTTCAGAATTCAAGTTTTTTGAAAAAATTGGGATTATAAACAACTTGAGATTTTAAAAAAGTCACAAATTTTGAATAAGTTGAATTTTTAAAATAAGTTGTTATTTTTGAAAACATAAAGATTTAAAAAATGTTTATATTTTCAAACAAGTTGGGGTTTTCAAAAAATGAATATTTTGAAATGTTATCGATTTTGAAAAAAAATGGCATTTCCAAAAAGTTTGGATTTTTGAAACAGTCGAGATTTTTGAATTTTGACTGGATTATCTAAAAAGTCAAAAATTTGAAAAATTACAGAGTTTCAAAAAAGTTAAGAATTTTGAAAAGTCATGATTTTCAAATTTTGACATTTTTAAAAAAGTCACGATTTTGTAAAAGTGAAGATTTTCAAAAGTTGTGATTTTCAAAAGGCATGATTTTCAAAAAAGTTGAGATTTCGAAGATGTTTGGATTTTGAAAACATCAATATTTTAAAAAATTCAGAAGATGTTTGATGTTTGGATATTTGAAAAAGTCACAATTTTTAATATTTGAAGTTTTCAAAAAATAGAGTTTTTGAAAAAGTCAGGATTTTAAAAAATGTCGGCATTTTTGATAAATTTGAGATTTTAGAAAATTTAGGAATTTTTAAAATGTTGGGATTTTTTAAAAAGTTTTTATTTTTGAAAATGTCGTGATTTTTGAAATAGTTTTTTTTTCAAAAAAGTTGGGATTTTTGAAAAAGTTATAATTTCAAAAAAGTCAAGATTTCAAAAATGTAGATATTTCAAAAATGCATGATTTTTTGAAAATATCAAAATTTTCAAAAAGATCATAATTTTGAAAAAGTTGTGATTTTTATTGTTCATATATTTTTAAAAAATTGGTATTTAGTAAAGAATAAGGATTTTAGAAAAAGTCTAGATTTTTGAAAAAGGTGTGATTTTTTAAAAAAGTAATGACTTTCTAAAAGTCAATATTTTTGAAAAATTTAGAATTTTGAAAAAATCAAGTTTTTTGAAAATTTGGAATTTTTAAAAAGTCATTATTTTAAAAAAGTAACGACTTTCTAAAATTCAATATTTTGAAAAAACATTAATTTTGAAAAAGTCAAGATTTCAAAAGTCATGTTTTTTTGAAAAAGTTGGGATTTTGAAAATCTGAGTTTTCACAACAATTTAAATTTTCAAAAAAGTCAAATTTTTTGAAAAACTTAAGATTTTCAAAAATTTGTAATGTTTTAATATTCTCATTTTAAAAAAAGAGAGGTATTTTGAATAATCAAGATTTTAGAAAAATTGGGATTTGAACAAAAGTTGTGATTCGAAAAGTTAAGATATTTGAAAAGTCAAAATGTTTTAAAAGTGACAATTTTTGAAATGTTGGGATTTACAAAAAGTTAGGATTTTTGATAATGTCCATATTTTGAATAATCTCAAATTTTTGAAAATCACAACATTTTTGAAAAACTAGCTTTATAAAAATCCTAACCTTTTGCAAATCTCAAACTTTTGAAAAGTTTGGATTTTTAATAATTGAGATTTAAAAAAAAAAAAAAAAAAATTTCAAGTAAGTCGATTCTCAACAAAGTCGATATATATGAAAAGATAGTATATTAAAAATAACTAGGGATTTTTAAAAAGTCAAGATTTTGAAGAAGTCATGATTTCGAATATTTTTTTATTTTAATAAAGTCTACATTTTAAAAAGCTAGGGATTTTTAGAAAATCGGGATTTCTAAAAAGCCTAGTTTTCTCAAAAAGACAATATTTTAGATAAATACTGGATATTAAAAAGTCATGTTTTTAAAAACTGGAGTTTCAAAAATGTCATGATTTCTCTAAAAATGCTGAATTTTTAATAATCTTAATTTTTAAAAAATATATTGATTGAATAATTTAGATTTTGCAAAAAAATATAAATTTTAAAAAAGTTTGGATTTTGAAAAAGTCAGTGATTTTAGAAAATTCAAGATTTCATAAAATTCACTATTTTAAAAACTTAGGATTTTTTAACAAAAGATATTTATAAAAAAGTGGGATTTCGAAAAATTTGTGATTTTGAAAAAATTGTGATTTTAAAATTAGTTGAGGGCTCAAGCTTCATGGTTCAAGGTCAATGGATTAGAGTTTCCTTAGGTTCAGGGTTACAAGTTTAGGATTTAGGGTTTAGATCTCTGGGATCAAGGTTTAGGGTTTAGGGTTTTTGATCAGGGTTCAAGTTTCAAGGTTTAGGGTTTAGGATATAGTGTTAGGCCTAAGGCTTTAGGGTTCATAGTTTATGGTTTAGGGTTTAGGGATCGTGGTTCGTGGTTTAGGGTTTAGGGCTCAAGATCAGTGGTAGGTTTAGGGTTTAGTGGTTATGGATTAGGTCACATGGTTTAGGGTTTAGGTTTTAGGGTTTAGGGCTCAAGGTTTAGGTTTTTGGGCTCATGGTTTGGGGTTTAGGGTTTAGTGTTTATGAATTAGGTTTTCAACTCTTAGGGTTTAGGGGTCATAATTTTTGAAAAAATCATGATTTCAAATATGTTTCAATTTTGAATAACTTAGATATGAAAAAAGTAACAATTTTTAAAATGTCTCGATTTTGAAAGGTTCTTGGAACTAATGAAGTAATGAATTTAAAAAAGTCACTATTTTTAAGAAAACTTGTGATGTTTGCAATTTGTAATTTTCAAAAAAGTCACAATTTATTAAAAGTAAGAATTTTGAAAAAGTCAAGATTTTTAAAATGTTAGGATTTTTTTAAAAACAAAAGTTTAAAAGAAAAGGGATTTCAAAAATCGTTACTTTTTAAAAATCTCTATCGCTTTTTACTCCCCAACTTTTTGGAAATTGGAATTTTTTTAAAATCTTGTTTTTACAAAAATCCAAACTTTTTCAATATTCAAACTTTTCAAAAGTCCCTGAATTTTCCGAAACTTCTAATTTTTTAAAAATAACTAATTTTTATCTATACATTGAATTTGCTAAAATCTAAAAAAACGTAAATCCCGCCTTCATCAAAATACTAAATTTTTTGAAAATTTCAACTTTTTCAAAAATCGTGAGTTTTTCAAAATTGGGGATTTTTTTCAAAAAGGCCATTTTTTTAAATCTTAACTTCTTTGAAAAAATAGACTTTTTTCAAAAATTCAAACTTTACAAAAACCTAGATTTATTTATTTTATTTTTAGAAAATATTGATTATTCAAAATCCCAACTTTTTTGAATATCTTGACTTTTCAAAATTTGAAATTTGTGAAAATTTAGGATTTTCAAAAAAATTGAGTTTTTAAAAAATTTGTGATTTTGAAAAAGTGGTGATTATTCAAAATACCATCTTTTTCAAAATCCTCACTTTTTGTAAATCCAACCATTTCCAAAATTCTCAAGTTCTTCAAAAATCCCTAATCCCGACTTTTCTAAATCACAACTATTTTTAAAGTCTAGAATTTTTTCTAGAATATTAGTTATTAAAAATACCTGATTTTTTTAAGATAGAGATACATTTCTTTTAAATCTTGACTTTTTAGAAATTTTCAATTTTCTAAAAACATTGATTTTTCAAAAATCCAATTTTTTAAAAACCATGACTTTTTTGAAATCTTGACTTTTTCAAAATTTTGAATTTTTTAAAATTTTGAATTTTTCAAAATTCTAAATTTTTCAAAAATATTGACTTTTTAGAAAATTACAACTTTTGTAAAATCCCGACTTGTTTAAATATCCCAAAATTTTCAAAAATCCTAAATTTTTCAAAAATATAAACTTTTTCTAAAATCCTTATTATTCAAAATCCCAGTATACAAAATCAAAGCTTTTTCAAAATCCTAAACTTTTTCAAAATCTCAACTTTTCAAAAATACCAACTTTGTAAAAAATTGTGACTATTTTAAAAATTATTACATTATTGAAAATTAAGAACCTTTCAGAAATCTCATCTTTTTCAAAATTCTCAAATTTGCTAAAATTCCAACTTTATCAAAATTGCTATCTTTTTTAAAATCCTTACTTTTTCAAAAATCCTACTTTTTAAAATTGCAAATATTTAAAATCATGACTTTTTTTAATATCCCGAATTATTCAAAAATCTTAACTTTTTCACAAATCTAAAAGTTTTCAAAAGACCAACATTTTTCAAAATCATGATTTTTTGAATATCCCAAATTTTTCAAAAATCCCAATTTTTTTCGAAAATATTGACTTTTACAAAATCATGATTTTTTTAAAAGTCTCATTTTTTTAAATCCTGACTTTTCAAAATTTCTGAGTTTATTGAAAATCTCAAGTTTTTTATAAAATTTTTACTTTTTAAAAAATACCGACTCTTCAAAAACCCTCTTTCAAAATCCCAAATTTTTGAAATCCTGACTTTTTCAAAATATTGAATTTTTAAAATCCCAATTTTTTTGAAAATTATAACATTTTTGAAGTCCCGACATTTTTAAAATCTTGATGTTTTAAAAAATAACAAGTCTTTTAACAATTGCAATTTTGTTAAAACTCATGAATATTTGTTAAAATCTCATGTTTTTGAAAATTATAACTTTTCAAAAATCCTCGACATTTGGAAGGTCAAAAACTTTTCAAAACCCCAAGTTTTTGAAAATCCGAATTTGTTTAAATTCCCATCTTTTTCCAACTATGACTATTTTGAAATCTCGACATTTTTAAAAATCCAAACTTTTTCAAAATACCAACATTTTTGAAATAACAATTTTTTTTTGAAATCCCAATGATTTTGAAAATCCTAACTTTTAAAAACATTGACTATTTATAAAATAACTACTTTTTGAAAATCTCGACTTTTTCAAGTATTTCCACATTTTCATTAATTCCAAATTTTTAAAATGATGAGTATTCCAAAAATTAGTGATTGACTCATAAGTTGAGATATAAGAGAAGTCGGATTTTGAAAAAAAAATTAAAGAAGTGTTACTGAACTTTAAATAGTGTGGATTTTTTAAAATACCATTTTAAAATAATTCTGCCATTTTTTAAAATCACAAATTTTT
The DNA here is from genome assembly GCA_018340775.1 of Taxus wallichiana var. yunnanensis. Lineage (NCBI taxonomy): Eukaryota > Viridiplantae > Streptophyta > Pinopsida > Cupressales > Taxaceae > Taxus > Taxus wallichiana. The sequence continues at coordinate 509,265,417 of CM031235.1, forward strand.
CAAATATTGCTATTTTTGAAAATCTTGAATTTTTAAAAATATGAAGTATTATGAAATCACATTTTTTCAAACATCATGAGAGTTTTCAAAACCCTACTTTCTAAAAAATCCCCTTGACATTTTAAAAATCTAAAATTTTGCAAACTCGCGACTTTTTCTAAATATCAAAACTCTAAACTCTTTCAAAAATTCAAAATTTTCAAAATCTCGACTTTTTGGTATATTGATTTTGAAAATTTGGTATTTTATAAAAAATTACAATTTTAAAAAAGTCGTGATTTTTGAAAAATGGCAATTTTTAAAATTTTAGGGATTTATGGTTTAAGGTTTAGGACTCGGGGTTGAGAGTTTATGGTTTAGAGCTCAAGGGATTTAGTGTTTAGGGTTTAGGTTTTGGGCTCGGGGTTCGGGATTTAGAGAGTTTACTTTTTAGGGTTTAGGCCTCGGGGTTTACGGTTGAGGTTCAAGAGGGATCAAGTCTTAGGATTTAGGGATTAATGTTTAGGGCTCGGAATTAGGGTTCAAGGTTTAGGGTTTACGGCTCATGATTTACGATTGAAGGATTATAATTTAGTGTTTAGGGTTTAGAGTTTAGTGCTCATGCTTTACGGTTGAGGGTGTAGTACGTAGGGTTTAGGGTTTTTGTTTACGAGAAATTCAGGCTTAACATTTAGGGATTAAGGTTCATGGTCTATGGCTCGGGATTCGGGGTTCGAGGTTACAAGTTTATGGTTTAGGGTCCAATTCTCTAGGCTAAAGGTTTAGGATTGAGGGTTTTGGCTCATGGCTCAAGGTTCGTGGTTCAAGGCTTAAAGTTTGGGATTTGGGGTTTAGAGTTTAGGGTTTACAATTTTGGGTTTTGGGTTTATAGTATAGGGCTCGGGTTTAGGGTTTAGGGATCGGGGTTTATGTTTTAGGTTTTAAGGTTTAGGGTTTGAAATCCTATCTTTTTCAAAATTATTGGTTTTTTAAATTCTTGAATTTTTCGAAATCCCACCTTTTTTATTACTCTTACTTTATTCAAAATGTTGACTTTCTCAAAATTATGAAAATTTTAATTTTAATTTTTAGAAATTTGGGATTTTCGTATAAGTTTTTAAAAAGTCGATTATTCAAAATACCGACATTTTCAAAATTCCAACTTTTTTTAAATCCCAAAATTTCAAAATTTTTGCTATTTAAAACTTCTAACATTTTTGAAAATCATGAATTTTTCAAAAATCCTAACTTTTTCAAACACCTAACTTGTTTTAAATCTTGACTTTTTCAAAATTCTAAATTTTTCAAAAATATGTCCTTTTTAGAAAATCCTTACTTTTATAAAATCTCGGATTGTGAAAAATACCGAGTTTATAAAAAATTCCCAACTTTTTCAAAAATCCCTATATTCAAAATCATAACTTTTTCAAAATCCTATCCTTTTTGAAACTTTTGAGTTTCTTGAAAATCTTGCCTTTTTTTAAATCTCTACATTTTTTAAATCTTAACTTTCTTTAAGTTATAACATTTTCAAAAATCATGAATATTTAAAAAATCAAAACACTTTTGAAAATAAAGACTTTTTCAAAAATCCCAACTTAATAAAAAATAGTGACTTTTTTTAAAATTCATTTATAAAAAAATCCTACTTAGAAAATTTGAAATATTCCAAATCCCGAGTTTTACGAATATTGGGATTTATTCAAAATTGCTAATTTTTCAAAATCTTGACTTTTGAAAATCCAAACATTTTACAAAATCCTGAATTTTAAAAATCCCAATTTTTTTGAAAATTATGACTTTTACAAAATCACAACTTTTTCAAAACCTTAAATTTTATGAAAATCCTAATTTTAAAAAAACTTGAATTTTTTGAAAAATTTGATATTTTAACAAATCTTGACTTTTTGAATAGTTTGGACTTTTAAAAACCTCAAGTTTTCCAAAATCCCAAATTTTTCTAAATCCCCAACTTTTTAAAAATATTTGATTTTTTCAAAAAGCATCACTTTTTAAAATCCCAATTTTTAGAAAATCTCAACTTTTCAAAAATCCTTAATTTTTCACAAATCTAGACGTTTTCTAAAATCCTTATTATTTAAAATCCTAAAGTATTAACAAACCCAACTATTCAATATTGAAAATTTTGAGCTTTTTGAAAATCCTACCTTCTAATAATCTCTACGTTTTTTAAATCTTGACTTTGTTAAAATTCTAAATTATTTGAAAATCCCATATTTTTTGAAAATCACGACTATTTAAAAAATCATGACATTTTTAAATATCCATATTTTTTAAAATTCTGACTTTTTCAAAATCCATGAATTTGCTAAAATCCTAACTTAATCGAAAATGCTGACTTTTTTAAAATCCTTACTTTTTTTTAACAAATCCTAGTTTTTCAAAATAAAATTATTAAAAAATCATGAATTTTTCAAATATCCTGACTTTTTAAAAAATCTTATCATTTTTAAAATCCCAACATTTTTAAAAATCTCTAACTTTTTGCAAATCTTAAGATTTTGAAGAAGTCGTGATTTCAAAAAAAAGTTTGAATTTAAAAGCAACTAGGGATTTTTTTTAAAGTCAAGATTTCAAAAAGTCAATTTTTAAAAAAATGGGAGTTTCAAAATGTCACGATTTCTCTAAAAATGCCAACTTTTTAAAATCTCAACTTTTAAAACAAATCAGGACTTTTTTCATTTTGAATAATTTAGATTTTCAAAATAGTCTAGATTTTTGAATAAGTCATGGTTTTCAAAAAATTGATATTTTTAAAAATGTCGATATTTTTAAAAAGTCAAGATTTCAAAAAAATAGGATTTTGAATAAGGATGTTTTCAAAGGTCATGATTTTTAAGAAGTAGATATTTTTAAAAAGTTTGGGATTTTCAAAAACTTATGATGTCTAGAAAATTCAAGATTTTGAAAAAATTAGAATTTCATAATTTTTAAAAAGTAAAGATTTTAAAAAATTCAGGATTATGAAAAAATGGGGATTTTGAAAAAGTAGTGATTTTGAAAATGCTAGGAATTTTGAAAAAATATGCTTTTAAAAACACAGGATTTTTAAAATTCACACTTTCTAAAAATACCAACATTTTTCGACGATCCTAACATTTTAAAATCTCAACTTTATCAAAACTTTGACTGTTTAAGAAATTCTAACTTCTTCAAAAATTATGAATTTTTCAAAAATCACGAGCTTTTTAAAAATTCTAACTTTTTAAAATTCATTACTTTATTACTTTCAAAATCTTTTTAAAACTATACTTTTTGAAAATCATTACTTTTTCAAAAATCATGACCAATAAACCTTAAACCCTAAACCCTAAATTCCAAAATCAAAACCCTAAACCCCAAACCCAAACCCTAAGCCAAAAATCTAACTAAACCCTAAATAATGATGCAAGATTCGTAAAGCCTAAATAATAAATCCTTAACCTTACAACCTTTAACCCTAAACCATGAACCCTAAAAAGCCTTTGGTCTAACCCTAAACCCTAAACACATAACCCCGAACCTTGAGCCATAGACCACAACCATTAACTATACACCTTGAGCCCTAAAACCTAAACCATAAACCTTAATCCCTAATTGCTCATAAACACCGAGTCCTAAACCCCGAACCCTAAAACCCTTACCACTAAATACTAAGCCTAAACCCTAAACCCTTAACTCTAAGACCTAAACCCTAACCCTAAAACCCTAAATGTTAAACCCTTAACACTAAATACTAAGCCTAAACCATAAACCCTTAACTCTAAAACCTAAACCCTAACCCTAAATCCTTTAACTCTTAACCCCGAACACTAAACTCCAAATCCTAACTCTAAATCCCGAACACTAAACCCCAAACCCTAACCCTAAATGCTAACCAAAAATACCTACTACTTTTTTCAAATATCCCGAGTATGAAAAAATCACAACTTTTTCAAACTCGATATTTCGAAAACAATGATTTTTAAAAAGTTCTTATGTTTGAAAGATTTCAAAAGAGTTTTGGATTTAAGAAAAGTCGAGACATTGGAAAATTTGAGATTTCGAAAAAGTCAGTATTTTTGAAAATTTTGATATTTCAAAAGATTTCGAAACATTGGGATTTACAAAAAGTTAGGATTTCAAAAAAGTTTGGGTTTTTGAAAAATTTGGAATTTAGAAATAGTATGTTGGACTTTCGAAAAAGCAAGGATTTTCAGAAATTCAAGATATTTAAAATCTAGTAATTTTTAAAAAAATTGTGATTTTTGAAAAATTTACAATTACAAAAAAATCAATTTTTTTAAAATCCACTATTCAAAGTTGTAACTTTTTCAAAATCCCAATTTTTCAAAATATCAAAATTTTAAACAAGTCATGTTTTTGAAAATGTCACTATTTTTTTAAAAAGTCGGATTTTTGTAAAAGTATATATTTTTGAAAAATTCAATATCTTTGAAAAAATTTCCATTAATGAAAAAGTCGAGATATTTGAAAAAGTCTATATTTTTGAAAAGTCATAATTTTAAAAAAAAATCACAATTTTTAAAATGCCACAATATACAAAAAAATTGGTTTTTAAAAAGATGTTATTTCGAAAAGGTAGGTTTTTTTAAAAAATGATATTTTAAAAAGTCAATATTTTTAAAAAGTAAGGATTTTTGAAAAAGTTGAGATTTCGACAAAGTTGGGATTTAGAAAAATTCTTTATTTTGAAAGATTTCAAAATAGTCAAGATTTTAAAAAGTTGAGATTTTGAAAAGGTTTTGACCTAAAAAATATTGGGATTTTTGTAAAGACGCGATTTTCTTAAAAGTTGGTATTTTAAAAAACTTGAGAATTTTAAAAAAGTCAAGGCTTTCTAAAAAGTTGCAATTTTTTTAAAAGTTATTATTTTTCTAAACATCAGGATTTGAAAAATGTCGGAATTCAAAAATGTTAGGGTTTTCAAACATGTTGGGGTTTTCAAATTATCAATATTTTGAAAAAGTTAGGATTCCAGAAAAGTTGGGATTTTCAAATGAGGATTTTGAAGAATCTAGATTTTTCAAAATGTCAAGATTTTGGAAAACTCAAGATTTCCATAAAAGTCAATGTTTTTGAAAAGTAACGATTTTTTAAAAATTTGATTGGGATTTTCATAAAAGTCAAGGTTTTTTGAAAACTAAGGATATTTTAAAAATTTGATTGGGATTTTCAAAAAGTTAGGATTTTTCAAAATGTTAAGATTTTTAAAAATTTGGGATTTTTGAATAAGCCATGATATTCAAAAAAATTATGATTATTAATATTTGAGATTTTTCAAAAAGTAGGTTTTCTTCAAAAGTATGATTTTTTGAAAGAGTAAGGATTTTCAATAAAAGTCGACATTTTCAATAAATTTTGGATTTTAGAAAATTAGACTTTGAACAAGTTGAGATTTTTGAAAATGTCACAACTTTTGAAATAGTCACAATTTTTGAGAAAGTTGGGATTTTCGAAAAGTTAGAATTTGAAAAATTCAAGATTTCAAAAATGTAGAGATTAGAACAAAGGTAGGATTTATGAAAAGCTACAAATTTTTAAAAATGTTAGGATTTTGAAAAAGTTTCAATTTTGAATAGTTGGGATTCTTAAATATTTTGGATTTTTATTAATAAGGATATAAGAAAAAGTCTATATTTAAAAAAATCGGATTTATGAAAAAGTTGATATTTTCAAAAGTTGAGATTTTGGAAAAAACCAGGATTTAAAAAAGTTACGATTTTTGAAAAAGTAGTGATTTTCTAAAATGTAAATATTTTTGAAAAATTTAGAATTTTAAAAAAGTCATGTCATGTTTTTTGAAAAAGTTGGGATTTTTAAAAATTAAGGTTTTCAAAAAAAATTGAAAATTTCAAAAAGTCATAATTTTTAAAAAAGTCTTGATCTTCAAAAATAAGGTAATTTGAATAATCAAGATCTTCAAAAATTAGCTATTTTCAATAGTCGATATTTTTAATAATCTTGACATTTTCAAAATCACAACATTTTTAAAAACTTTACTTTTAAAAAATCTCAAACTTTTTAAAATTCATAATTTTCGAAAAAATTGGGCTTTTGAATAATCAAGATTTTCCAAAACTTTTGTATTTTCGAATAACTCAAGATTTTCAAAATGTCGAGATTTTTTAAAAATATAGTATTTTAAATGAAACTCATGATTCTTTAAAAACTAGGATTTTTGAAAAAGTTGGATTTAAAAAAATCAGGATTTTTTTAAAAAGTAGGATTTTTGAATTAGTCAAGATTTGGAAAGGGTCGAGATTTTTGAGTAATTTGAATTTTCGACAAAGTCCAGATTGTTTAAAAGTCTGGATTCTTCAAAAGTAGATTTTTTATTTTTTGGGGGATTTTAAATAAAATTGTGATTTTCAAAAAAGTCACAATTTTAAAAAAATAGAATTTTAGAAAAGTTAGAATTTCATAAAAATAGTTTTTTAAAAAAAATTGAGATTATCTAAAAATTCAAGATTATAAAAAGGTTGGGATTTTGCAAAAGTTATGATTTTTTTAAAAGACAATATTTTAAAAATAATTGCAATTTTTAAAAATGTCAAGAATTACAAAATTGTAGAGATTTTTGAAAAAGTAAGGATTTTTTAAAAAAGTTGGGATTTGCAAATGCCATCTTTTTCAAAATCATTAATATTTCCAAAATCCTAACTTTTACAAAATTTTGACTCTTTATAAAATCATGAAATTTTCAAAAATTATGATATTTTCACAAATTGCAAAGTTCTAGAAATTTTGACTTTTTTAAATTCATGACCTTATCACTTTTAAACTCTACAAAATCCAGAAATTTTCAAAATCATGACTTTTTTGAATTCTCAACTGTTTCAAAATTAGGATTTTTTTGAAATCATGACTTTTCTAAAATTTGCGACCCATAAACCCTACAACATTAAAATTGAGCTATAAAACCTAAACCTTTAACCCTAAACCCCAAAATCATAAAGCCTATACTAACCTTGATCCCTAAACCAACTAAACCCAAACCCCAAAACCCTAAGTCCCGAATCCTACACCATGATCTCTAAACCCTAAAACATGTACCAACCTAAACCTTAAACTATGAGCCCTAAACATTAAACCATGAGTCTTAAACCCTAAACACTAAACCCTCAACTATAAACCATGAGCCTTAAAACATAAACCCGGAACCTTAAACTCGAGCCCTAAATCATGACCCTATACCCTAAACCTTAAAGCCTTAATGTTTATCAATAAACCCCAAACTCAATCCTAAAACCTAAGTCTTAAACCCTAAATCCTAAACCTTTATCCCTCAACCTTGAACCTCAACCCTAAACCCTAAGACCTGAGCCCTAAACCCTAAACACTAAACACAAAACCCTAAGCCCAACAATTGAAACACCGAAACCCTAAACCCTCAATTATGAGCCATAAACCTTAAACCCTAGCTTTTTAAAAAAAAATTCCACTTTTTCAAAAATCACAAGTTCTTCAAAAATTGTAGTTTTTTTAAAATACTAACTTTTTAAAACTTGAAATTTACAAAATCTAAACTATTTCAAAATCTCAACTTTTTTAAAATCCTCAATTTTTCTAGAATTCATATATATTTTAGAATCTCGGTTACTCAAAATACTTACTAACTGCTCTTTTCAAACTATTCAAAATCACAACTATTTCAAAAGTCTTGACTTTTTCGAATTCAATATTTTAAAAAAGTTAGGATTTTATAAAAGGTTGAGATTTTTGAAAAGATTGGATTTTTGAAAGATTCAAAAGTTTTGGATTTTATAAAAAAGTTAGGATTTTAAAAAATTAAGATTTTGAAAACTTAGCATTTTGAAATGTTGAGATTTGAAAAGATTTCAAAAAAGTTTGTGTTTTTGAAAAAATTGGGATTTTGAAAATGTCTTCAGTAGGATTTTCGAATAATTAAGGTTTTTTTAAAATTTGGGATTTCAAATACTCCATATTTTTAAAAAATTAGGATTTTTAAAAAAATAGAAATATTTGAAAAAGTCATAATTTTAAAAAAATTAGGATTTTTCTAAAATCACGAATATTTGAAGTCCCAAGTTTTTTCAAAATCATGAATTTTTGATATTCAACTTTTTTAGAAAGTCATTATTTTTAGAAAAGTCAAGATTTTGGAAAAGTAAGGATTTTAAAAGTCAATTGTTTTGAAAAAGTTGGGATTTCTGAAAAGTCTCAATTTTTGAAATAGTCGTGATTTTTAGAAAATTTGGGATTTTTACAATTAAGAATTTCAAAAAGTTAACATTTCAAAAATTTTGAGATTTCAAAAAGGAACAAGTTTTGAAAAACTCAAAATCATAAAAAAGATCAGGGATTTTGAAAAAGTTATGATTTTGAATAGTTGATATTTTAAAAAAATTGGGATTTAATAAGGATTTTAGAAAAATTATAGATTTTTGAAAACTATTGGATTTTTGAAAAAGTTGAAATTTTGAAAAAGTTAGGATTTTTGAAAAGGATTTGATTTTTAAAAAGTCACACTTTTTTAAAATTAACAACTTTCTAAAAGTTAATATTTTTGAAAATTAAGAATTTTGAAAAAGTCAAGTTTTTTGAAAAAGTTGGGATTTTTTTAAAACTAAGGTTTTCAAAAAATTTAAAATTTCAAAAAGTCAGAATTTTTAAAGATTTTTGAAAAATTTGCAATTTTGAATAGTCTCAATTTTTTTAAAAATAGGTATTTTGAATAATCAAGATTCTAGAAAAGTCTGGATTTTAAAAAAAGTTGTGATTTTGAAAAATTCGGGATTTTTGAAAAAGTTAAGATTTTTGAATAAGTCAAAATATTTGAAAAGTGACAATTTTTGAAATGTTGGGATTTACAAAAAGTTAGGATTTTTGATAAAGTCCATATTTTGAAAATTTTCTGAATATTTCAAAATCACAAATTTTTAAAAACCCTGAATTTTTCAATAATCCCAAATTCTTGAAAATATCAAACTCTTGAAAAGTCGGGATTTTAAAAAAGTTGGAGTTTGAATAATTAAGATTTTTAAAATATGAATTTTCAAATAAGTCAAGATTTTCAACAAAGTCAATATTTTTGAAAAGATACTATTTTTTAAAAACCTAGGGATTTTTTAAAAGTCAAGATTTTGAAAAAGACATTGTTTCAAAAATGTTAGGATTTTTGTAATGTCTACATTTTAAAAAGCTAGGGATTTTTTAAAAAGTCAAGATTTCAAAAAAAATTGGATTTTTGAAAAAGTCGATATTTTAGATAAATACTGGATTGTCAAAAAAATCATGATTTTAGAAAAACTCGAGGTTTTGAAAAATTCAGGATTGTTAAAAAGTGAGGATTTTCAAAAATTTGGTATTTTCCAAAAGTAGAGATTTTTGAAAAGTTGGGATTTTCAAAATGTTGGGATTTTGGAAAATATATGGTTTTCAAAACGTCAATATTTTTGAAAAAGTCAAGATTCTTGAATAATCGGGATATTAAAAAAGTCATAATTTTTAATATTTTTATTTTAAAAGAAGTAGAATTTTACAAAGTAAATATTTTCAAAAAGTCGGCATTTTTGATAAAGTTGGGATTTTAGAAAATTCAAGAATTTTTAAAAGTTAGGGATTTATGAAAAACTCTCGATTTTTTAAAATGTCACGATTTTTTAAATAGTCATGATTTTCTAAATGCTTGGGATTTTTAAAAGGGTAGAATTTGAAAAAAGACAAGATATCAAATAATTTTCGAAAAACTCATAATTATAAAAATGTCACAATTTTGAATAGTATTATTAATTTTTTTGGGATTTTAGAAAAAGTTTAGATTTTTTAAAAATTGAGATTTTGAAAAAGGTTATATTTTAAAAAGAATTGGGAAAAAGTTTAGGATGTTGGGAATTAGGGTTTAGGTTTTATGGTTTACGGTTCACTATTAGGTTTAAGGGTTTATGGGTCGTGATTTTTGAAAAAGTCACGATTTAAAAAATATCTTGATTTTGAAACAGTTAGGATTTCAAAAAATTCATGATTTTTAAAAAGTCTATATTTTCAAAGATTTTTAAAGTGATAAAGTCATGAATTTAAAAATTCACAATTTTTATAAAACTCGTGGTTTATATCTCATGGTTAAGGGGTTATGTTTTATTGTTTAGGTTTAAGGCTAAGGTTTCATGGTTTCGGTTTAGGATTTGGGGCTTAGAGTTTAGGGCTCGGGGTTTAGAGTTTATGATTGTTAAGGGTTTAGGGCTCGTGGTTTAGGGTGTATGGTTTAGAGTTTAGGTTTTTGGCTCATGGATTGGGGTTTAGGGTTTTGGTTTTACGGTTCAAGTTTTAGGTTATAGGGTTTAGTGTTTAGGGGTCGTGATTTTTGAAAAAGTCACAATTTTAAAAATGTCTCGATTTTGAAATAGTTAGGATTTAAAAAATCACAATTTTCACAAAGTCTGGATTTTGAAAGGTTTTGAAAGTGATGAGGTTAATGAGAATTTTAAAAATTCACAATTTTTAAAAAAACTCATGATTTTTAAAAAATTCATAATTTTCAAAAAAGTCATGATTTTATAAAAAATCAGAATTTTGAAAAAGTTGAGAATTTGAAAATGTTAGGATTTTTAAAAATTTAGGATTTTCAAAAAAGTTGGGATTTCAAAATCCCAAATTTTTAAAAAATCCTTACTTTTTCAAAAATCTCTATAGTTTTGTAATCCTCGACTTTTTTTAAACTTACAACTCTTTTTTAAATCTTTGTCTTTTTTGAAAATCCTAACTTTTTCAAAATTCTTGGCTTTTCCAAAATCGTATTTTTTGAAAGCATGATTTTTTTTTCAAAATCCCAACTTTTTCATAATCCTAAATTTTTTTGAAAATACCCGCTTTTTAAAAAATTTGGTTTTAAAAATTGTAACTTATTCAAAATATTTTTTTTTGAAATCCCAACTTTTCATAATCCTGAATTTTTTGAAAAATCTCAACTTTTTCAAAAATCGTAATTTTTTGAATTCTACCTTTATAAAATTATTAAATTCTTCTAACTTTTTCTAAAATCGTAATTTTTATTGAAAATCCTAATTTTTTAAAATTCATTTTAAAAAAAGATGTTCATTTTAAAATTCACACTTTTCAAAATCTAGACTTATTCAAAAATTCAGATTATTCAAAAAATGTTGACCTTTTAAAAAATCCCAACTTATTTAAACATCATGATTTTTAAAAAAATCCTTAAATTTTTGAAATCTTAACATTTTCAAAAATTCAGACTTTTTTAAAATTGAGAATCTTTTGAAAATCCCCACTTTTCAAAATTCCAAAAAAAAAAATTTAAAATAGCAACTTTTTTGAAAATATTGATTTTTCAAAAATCCAGACTCATCAAAAATCTCGACTCTTTCGAAAATCCATTACTTTTTTAAAATATGGATATTTCAAACACCCCAACTTGTTTGAAAATTATAACATTTTCAAAGTCCAATTTCAACAATATTTTTACATAAAAAGCTCATGAGTTTTTCAAAAGTTGGGACTTTTTAAAAATATCTAATTATTGAAAATCCCAACTTTTTCAAAAATCAAAATTTTCAAAAAATTGAGATTTTGAAGGTCGAACCTTTAAAAAATCTTGACTTTTAAAAATCTCATGTTTTTCCAACTCTAACTATTTTGAAATCCCAAAGTTTTTGAAATTTCAAAAAAATTAAATCTTGATTTTTAAGAGTAAGGTTGTTGAAAACACTTATATTTTTGAAAAAGTAAGGTTTTAAAAAATCATGATTTTTAAAAAACTAGAAATTATTTAAAAAGTTAGGTCTCAAGGTTAATGCTAGGGGATTTAGTGTTTAGGGCTTCAGTGTTTGGGCTCAAGATTTAGGGTTTAGGGTTTAGGACTTAAGGTACATGGTTTACAATTCATGGCTTAGGGTTTAGGGTTGAGGGCTAAGGGTTCATGGTTCGAGGATCGGGGTTCGGGTATATGAGTTTATTGTTTACGGTTTTTGCATAGCACTCGTGGTTCAAGGTATATGGCTCAAGGTTAAGGGTTCAAAGTGGTTTAGGGTTAGGCCTAAGGATTAACGGTTCATGGTTTAGGATTTTGGGTTTAAGGCTCGGTGTTAAGGGTTTTAGGTTTAGAGATTAGGCTTTTCGGTTGAGATTTCAATGTTAAAGGTTTAGGCTTTTTGGTTTAGGGCTAAGGATTTTAGATAAAGTCAAGATTTTTAAAAAGATTAGATTTAGGGCTTAGTGTTGAGGGTTTAGGGTTTAGGTCTCATGGTTTATGATTAAACATTTTTATTTAGGCTTTAACATTTAGGGTTTATGGTTTAGGAGCAATTAGGGCTTGAGGTTTAGGGTTTATGGTTTAGGAGAAATTAGGGCTTGAGGTCTAGGGTTTAAGGGTCATAGTTTAGGGTCAAGGGCTTAGGGTTTAGGGTTAATGGCTCGGGTTCAAGGTTTATGGCTCGGGTTTTGAGGTTGAGGGTTACGAGTTTAGGGTTTAGGGTTCATGTCTCTGGGATCAAGGTTTAAGGTTTAATGTTTTGGTTCATGGCTTAGGGTTTAGGGTTTGGCCTACACTTTATAGTTTATTGTTCATGTTTTACCGCTTAGTGATAAGGTTTAAGGATAAGGGTTAAGAGTTTAGGGTTTAAGGATCGGGGTTCAAGTTTAAGGGTTTAGGGTTTAGGGCTTAGGGATTGGGGATTAAGGTTTAGGGTTTATGGATTATAATGTAGCCAAATTAAGAACAAACCAGTTATGCTGCAAATATTATGAACTCCAAGAGAAAATAGATCTCCTTATTTGTTATCCAATAATGAATTACAATGTTTCCTAAATAGGAAAACAACTCCCAACTCGAGTATTTTTCAAAAAGTTGAGACTTTAAGTAGTCAGTATTTTTGAAAAATCGCAACTTTTAGCAAATTATGTCTTTTTAAAAAATCAATACATTTTCAAAAATCCTAATTCTTAAAAAATTTTGAGTTTTTGGAAATCTGAGAATTTTCAAATCCCTAATGATTGAAAATCTTGAGTTGTTTTAAACATTTAATTTTTCATAAACCCAAACTTTAATGAAATCCCAATATTTTAAAATCTTTTGAAATTTCAACTCTTTTAAAAATCATAACTTTTTGAAATCTCAAATATTTTAAAATATTGAATTTTTCTAAAATCTAAAACTCTTGACTCTTTAAAAATCCTAGATTTTATGAAATATCATATTTGAAAAAGTTTAGATTTTTGAAAAATTTAGGTTTTTTAAAAAATGGTATTTAAAAAAAATCATGATTTTTGAAAAATTCGTGATTTTTGAAAAAGGGAATTTATTTTTTAAAGTTAGGGTTTAGGGTTTAAGGTTAAGGGCTCAAGGGATTTAGTGTATAGGGATTAGGTTTTTTTCCTCATGATTCAAGGTTTAGTATTTAGATATTAGGGTTTAGGGCTCAAGGTACATGGTTTAGGGTTTAGGGGTCGGGATTTACAATTTAGGGCTTAGGGTTTAGGGTTGAGGGCTACGTGTTCATTGCTTAGAGTCTATGGATCAAGGTTCGGGGTTCGGGATTACTATTTTAGGGTTCAAATCTCAAAGCTCAAGGTTTAGGGTTTATATTTTTTTGCTTAGGGCTCAAGGTTAAGGGTTCTCGATTTAGGGTTTATTTTTTAGGGTTTAGGGCTCGGGGATTAGGGTTTTGGATTTAGGATTCAATGTTAAAGGTTTATGGTTTAGGTTTTACGATTTATGGCTCATGGTTTACGGTTTAGGTTTTTGTGCTCATGGTTTTGGAGTTTAGGGTTTAGGGTTTAGGGGTCGTGAAATTTGAAAAAGTCACAATGTTTTCAAAAAAACTCAAGATTTTATAAAAATTGTATTTTTGAAAAAGTCACGATTTTAAAAAAGTTGGAATTTTGAAAAGGTTAAGAATTTTAAAATATTAGGATTTTTGAAAATTTTAGGATTTCCTAAAATCCTAATTTAAACTTTTTCAAAAATCCTTAATTTTTCAAAAATTTAGACTTTTTCTAAAATCCTTATTATTCAAAATCCCAATTTTTTAAACAATTCCTACTATTCAAATCCCAACTTTTATAGAATTCTAACCTTTTTTAAAATTCTTTTGTTTTTGTAATATCTACATTTTTAATTATTGAATTTTTGAAATTCTAACTTTTTCAAATTGACCCACACACACGCATGCAAGTAATTACACACGCGCAGGCATACATAAGCAAACACACGGAAGCACACCACACACACACGCACAAACCTACGTATGCATGCAAGCATGCACACACACACAAGCATGTACACACATGCATGCATACACACACACACACACACACACACACACACACACACACACATGTGCACGTGCATTTAAGCACATGCTAAGAATTACATGTAAGTGCACAAATGCACACACACGCACGCGCACACACACACACACCCTCGTGCAAACTCGCGAGGCACGTACATGTGCACGCACAGCACACACACACGCGTGCGCATGCACACATGCACACACACATTCATACACTCACATTCGGACGCACGCACATGCAGACAGTGCACACGTAAGCACACATAGTCATGCACACACATCTGCACGCATGCGCACACATAAGCACATACAAGCATGCACATAAAAACACACACACGCATGCACCCGTGCACGCACACACATGCATGCTCACACATAGACACACTCCCACGCACACACATATTGATATGTGTGTTTGCACACAAACCCACATGCACACACACACACACAAATGTACACACGCATGCACATGCGGATGCACATGCAAGCATGCACTGAGGCACACACACATGGACACACACACGCACGCACACACACATGCAGAACGTACACGTACACACACACATGCATGCACACTTGCGCACTCACAAGCATGCACACATTCATATGCTCACATTCGGATGCATGCACACATAAGCACATGCATGCGTACGCAGGCATACGTAAACACACACAGCATGCACATTCACACACATGTACACATGTAGCAACAGTAAGCACATACACGCACACACAAAAAACACACACACTCACGCACCCGCGCATACACATGGATGCACTCACACATAGACACACTCCCACGCACACATATTCATATGCACGTACACCCGCATGTAAACACGCACGCACACACATGCGGAGACGCACATACAAACATACACGTAAACATGTATGCACATGCACACACCCACATGCACACACGTGCACGTAAGTGGACACACACTTGAATGCACACATGCAGGCACACATAAGTGCATCAACACATGCACACACACACACACACACTGCATACATGCACGTGCACGCACACACACACACAGAAAAACATTCACACGCACACACACGTAAATGCATGCATGCACGCACAGCACGCACACACACACACACACACACACGCATATGCACATGCGTATGTATGCACACACGGGTGCATAAACACATGCACACATTCACACACACACACAAGACACACGTATGCACACCCATTCGTACACACGCACACACACACACAAACAAACACGCGTGCACTCACGTACACACACACATCAATGCCTCCACACATACACGCACACATGTACTCACATACGCACGCTCGCTCTAAATCAAAAGAACACGCACGCGCACACACACACAGTGAATGCATGCACATAGGCACAAACACACAAAAATAGATGCACGCACACACATTGACACACACACACATGCATGAATACTCATGTGCAAGCACATGCACACACACATGAATACAATTACGCATTCACATGTAGACACACACATACAAACACACAAGCATGCACATGCACGTAAAACATGCACAAACACACACACATGCACACACACGCGCGCGCGTGCACGCACGCACACACACACACACATACACACACGCACATACTCACATGCATGTGCATGTGCATGAACATGCACACACACACCCACGCACATGCACAAACACATGCACACACACCAAAGTACACACACACACGCACCTATAAACGCATGCACACACACAAGCATACACACGCACGTAATACACACACATAGACACAAACACACGCACACCCCCACACACACACGTAAACACACACTCACACACACACACAAACACACACACACACACACACACACACACACACACACACACACACACACACACACAGCGCATGTGCAAAAAGATGCACACGAATGCGCACGGAAGCACACACACACCTACACTCACACATGAACATAAAAGTTCTCACCAAGGTGAGCACACAAACACACACACGTGCACGCACATATATGCATCCACACATGGATGCAGCCATGCACGTGTATGCATACACATGCACACACACGTAAATGCATGCATGCTCACACACTCACAAACACGCCCGCACGCTCGGACATGCACATGGACACGTGCACACACACATGAAGAAACATGCATTCTCATGCACTCACACACGAATGCACCCATGACCGATCGCACACGCGCGTCAGACATCACGTAACCACACACACGCATGTATGTAAAAGAATGCACACATACGCAAAAGCATGGACACACACACAATCAAACATACACACTTGCACATGCACACACAAACACACATGCGCCGACACATGCGCACGCACATGCACATATTCCCGTGCACACACATGCACACACTCGCACGTGCACACATGTACTGGACACACGTAAACACAAGCACATAAACACACATGCACACACACACACACGAACACATGCACAAACACACGCAAGCAAACACACGCATACAACCATGCACACACAAACACACACGCGTGCACGCGCACGCATGCATGCCCACGCATGTACACACTCACCCACATGCATGCTTACACACACGCACATGCATGTGCACACACTCACGCACACGCATGTAAACACATGGATGCACACACACATACGTGGAAGTGAGGACACATGCACGCACACCCATGCCATGAATGCACACTAACGCACACACACGTAAACACACTCTCACATACATGCATGAACATGCGCACGCACACACACACACAAAACACACTCTCACACACATGCATGCACACACACACACACACATGCACTCACAAGCACACCCGCACATGCATGCACATACACACACATGCACACACGGACACTCGGATGAACACATGTACGCATGCACACCATACACACATGCATGCACACACGCATGCACACACACACACGGACACGTAAATATAGACACGCAGGTGCACGTAAGCACACACATGCAAGTACACACACACACACACACACACACTTGCGTATGCACGTAGGAAAAAACATGCACACGCACGTACACACACATAAAACACTCATACGGATGCACACATTCATATGCACGCACACACATAAGCATGCACACATGCGTACACATGCATGCACATGCACTTGCATATACGCATGCACATGTAAAGGCATGCACACATGCACAAAAACACACACACACACATGTACCTATGTATGCACGCAGCACGTACACGCACACGAATGTCCCCATGCACGTACACACACATGCACACACACACACATACACACACATACACACACGAACACACAGCGCATGTAAGCACAACATGCATGCACAAACAAACACACACACATACACGTAGGTAGGCACACACACACATGTAGGTACACACACTCACAAATGCACACACACGCACGTCGGTACACACGACACACACATAAACACACTCATTTGCACACACACATTCATAAGCACGTACACACGTAGCACACTGCACATGTGTGCATGAACTTGCACTCTTACACATGCTCGTATGCATGCACACACACACGCACATGTAGATGCATGCATGCATGCACGCGCATGCGCACATAAGCACATGCATGCACGAATGCACACATGTAGGAACACATAAGCATACACAAACATGCACAAACACACACACACAAACACCCACACACGCATGCACACGCACATACACACATGCTCACGTGCACACATACACACACAAACACACATGCACATGCGCTAACACGTACACACTCACACACACACGCATTAAAGCACACACACACACACATTCACATGCACGTGTACGTGAAAGTGGGGGCCCATATGCACTCGCACAAAAACACACACACACAAACACACACTCGCACGCACTCACACACGCGCACACACACGCCACATGCACGCACCCACACACACACACACTTGCATGCTTAAACATAGACACACACACACGCATGCATGCATGCACACACACGTACTTATATCCACACACACACACACATGCATGCATGCACACACACGTAATTATATCCACACACACATGCACACATGCATGCTTAAACATAGACACACACACACATGCGTGCATGCAAACACACATACTTATATCCACACACACACACACATATATGGACACACACATGTGTACACACCCACAAATGCACATACGCACACACACACGCATGCTCACACACACATGCACATACACATACATACACGCACGCATGCACACATGCACACACACACGTGCATGTATAAACACACAAACACACACACACACACATAGGCACACACGTATACTCACACACACGCATGCACATGCACACGCGCACGCACACACACACACACACACACACACACACACACACACACATGCACATGTGCAAACACACACATGTAAAACACACACACACATGCATGCACATGTGCAAACACACACATGTAAAACACACACACATGCATGCACACACATATGTACACACACACACACACTGCCATGCACATATGGCAAGCCTGCACACATGCACACACCTACACACACACTCACACCCATGCCATGCGCACGTGCACATATGCATGCATACACACGCACTCATGTGCACGCACACACATGTGTATGCACACAAAAGCACATGCACATGCACACACACACGCACGTGAAATTTCTTATGCAAACATGGACAAACACATGTATGCTCATGCAAACACACACATGTATACACACACACATGCACACACGCACGTGCATGCAAGTTTGCACATTAGCACGCACATGCATGCACGCAGTGCATGCACAGTGTGCACATAAATCTTGACTCATTTAAAATCCTTTATTTTTGATGAGTCGGTTTTTCTAAAATTCTTGACTTTATCACTTTTAAAATCTTTGAAAATATAGACTTTTTGAAAATTGTGACTCTTTGAAATCTGAATTATTTCAAAATTGGGATAATTTTTAAATCATCACTTTTTCAAAAATCATGACCCCTAAACCCTAAAACCTAACACCCGAATTGTAAACCTTAGACCCTAAAACCTAAACCCCAACATCCTAAACACTAAGCCCTAAATCATAAACCATAAATCCTTAACATTGAATCCTAAACTATAAAACCCTAAACCATAAACCTTAAACTCTAAACCCCAAACCTTAAACCATAAACCCTAAACCCCGAAACCCGATCCCTAAACCCTAAACAATAAACCCTAAACCCTTAACCATGAACCTTAAACCCTAAAAACTTTAATCGTGAACCCTAAATCGTTAGGTCTAACTCTAAGCCTTTAACCTTGTACCCTTAGCTCTTAGCCAAAACCCTCAAACCTAAACCTTGACCTCAAAGACATGAACTCTATACCCTAAAATCATAGCCCCTAACCTTGAACCTTAAGCCATATACCTAGAACCATGAACCCTGAGACCTTAACCCTAAACCTTACACCCTAAACCCCGACCCTATACCCTAAACCCTAAAATCTGACCATAAACCCTAAACATTAAGCTCTAATTTCTCCTAAACCCTAAATGTTAAATACTAAATACTAAACCCTCAATCGTAAACCATAAACCATAAACCCTAAACCCTAAAATCTAATTCTTAAACCATAAACCTTGATCCCTTAACCTCAGCCCTAAACCCGAACCTCAACCCTAAGCTCTTACCCATAAACCCTAAACCACCGAACCCTAAGCCCAAAACCTAAATCACAAACACTAAATCCCCGACCCTAAACGGTGAACCAAAAACCTTAAAATAGTTAGATTTTGAAAAACTTAAGACTTGGAAAAATTTGGGATTTTGAAAAGGTTTTGATCTCAAAATTTTGGGAATTTTGAAAATGTCAGGATTTTAAAAACTTGATATTTTCAAAAAAGTCACGACTTTTGAAAAGTTACAATTTTTATAAAAAATTATTTTGAAAAACATGAGGATTTGAAAAATGTCGGGGCTTTGAAAATGTTGATATTTTTAAAAAATTTGGGGTTTTCAAAAATCAATATTTGAAAGAATGTTAGCGATTCAAAAATAGTTAGGATTTTTGAAAGAGTTGGGCTTTTCGAAAGAGGATTTCTTAAGAGTCTAGATTTTTGAAAAACATGAGTTTTTCAAAAATTCAAGTTTTTTGGAAAGTTTTGTTTTTTAAAAATTGAGATTTTCTAAAAAGTCGTGATTTTGTAAAATTAGGAGTTTTGAAAAAGTTAGAATTTTTAAAAAATTAAGGATTTTGGAAAATGTTGGGATTTTTAAACGTCAAGATTTTTGAATAAGTCAGGATATTCGAAAAAGTCATGATTTTTAATATTTATGATTTTTGAAAAGATAGAATTTTGTAAAAATTAAGGATTTAGAAAAAAATTCATCATTTTTGATAAATTTTAGATTTTAAAAAATTTGAGAATTTTTAAAAAATTTTAATTTCTGAAAAAAGTCTCAATTTTATAAAAAGTTTGATTTTCAAAAAGTTAAGATTTCAAAATGTAGAGATTTCAAAAAGGTAGGATTTTAGAAAAACTCAAAATTATCAAAAAAAAGTTCAAGATTTTTAGAAAGTTGTGATTTTGAATTGGGATTTTAAATAATAAGTATTTTAGAAAAAGTCTAGATTTTGGAAAAAGTTGGAATTTTTAAAAAGTCACAATTTTTGAAAAAGTAGCGATTTTCTAAAAGTCAATATTTTTGAAAAATTTAGAATTTGAAAAAGTAAGGATTGCAAAAAAAGTCAGTTTTTTTTTAAAGTTAAGATTTTTTTAAAATTGAGGTTTTCAAAAATTAAAAAAATTCTAAAAAGTCATAATTTTCAAAGTTAAGATTTCTGAAAAAATAACAATTTTGTATAGTCTTAATCTTTTAAAAATAGGTATTTTGAATAATCAATATCTATGAAAAAGTGGGCCTTTCAAATAATCAAGATTCTAGAAAAAGTCTAGATTTTCAAAGAAGTGATTTGAAAAAGTTGGGATTTTGAAAAAGTTAGGATTTTTGAAAAGTAAAAAGTGTTTGAAAAAGTTAGGATTTTGAAAACGTGACAATTTTTGAAATGTTGTGATTTACAAAAAGTTAGGATTTTTTAAAAGTCTATATTTTGAATAATCTTGACTTTCTCAAAATCCTGAATTTTTGAAAATATCAAATTTTTAAAAAGTCAGGATTTTCAAAAAGTTTGGATTTTGAATAATCAAGATTTTTCTAAAATTTTGTATTTTTCAAGTCGATTTTAAAAATGTTGAGATTTTTTAAAAGATAGTATTTTAAATGAAACATGGTGACTTTTCAAAATCTGAAATTTCTTGTAAACATGTCATGATTTCTCTAAACATGGTGACTTTTCAAAATCTGAAATTTCTTAAAAAATCATGATTTAAAAAAAAAAAAATTGGGAGTTTGAATAATTTAGATTTTATAAAAAGGTTCGATTTTTTTCATATGTCGTGATTTTGAAAAACTCTAGATTTTTGAAAAATTCAAGATTTTTGAAAAAGTCACGAATTTTGAAAAGAAAAGGATTTTAAAGAATTCAAAAATTATGATTTTAAAAAAGTTGTGATTTTAGAAAAAAATTGAATTTTAAAAAATAGAATTTTTAAAAAGTCAAGATTCTACAAAAAGTCAGGATTATGAAAAATTAGAATTTTTAAAAAGTCACGATTTCGAAATAGGCGGAGAGTTGAAAAAAGTTAAGAATTTCAAAAAACCAGATTTTAAAAAATGTAAGTATTTTTTTTAAAGTTGGGATTTTTGAAATCCCATATTTTTCAAAAATCCTAACATTTTTGAAATCTACACTTTTTAAAAATTCTTACTCTTTATTAAATTGTGACTTCTTCAAAATGTATAAATTTTTTGAAAATCACGAGTTTTTATAAAAAATAACCTTTTAAATTTATGACTCTATCACCTAAAAATTATGTCAAAATCTAGACTTTTTTAAAATCCTAATCGTGTCGAAAGAAAGACATTTTTGAAATCGTGACTTTTTCAAAAATATCGACCAGTAAACCCCAATCCTTTAAACCTTCAAATATGATTCGTAAACCCTAAATCCTAAACCATAAACCCATAATACTAAATCCTAAACTCTAAATAATGAGCACTAAACCATAAACCATAAACTCTAATCCCTAAATCCTAAATCCAATTACGTAATCCATAAACCCTAAAAACTAATCCTGAGCCCGAAACCCTAAAACCAACCCTTAACCCTTAACTCTCAACCTTAAACACTAAACCCTAAACCCTAAATAGTGAACCCTAAAGCCTTAGGCCTAACCCTAAACCTTGAGCCTCAAGACTTGAACCCTAAACCCATAACCACAACCTTGAACTTTGAGTCATAGACCATTAACCATGAACACTGAGACCTAAACCCTAAACTATGTACCTTGATCCTTAAACCCTAGACACTAAACTCGAGCCCTACACCTTAAAAGCTAAACCATAAACCATGAGTCTTAAACCAAAAACCCCGAGTCCTAAACCCAAAACGCTATATTTTAAACTCTCAATCATAAACTATAAGCCCTAAACCCTAAACCCTAAACCCAGAGCCCTAAAACCTAAACCCTAACTTTTAAAAAATAGCCACATTTTAAAAAATCATGAATTTTTCAAAAATCACGATGTTTTTTTTTAATTCTGACTTTTTCAAAAAATCACGATGTTTTTGTAAATTTCGACTTATTAAAAAATCAGTTTTTTAAAATCCGAATTTTTTAAAATCTAGAATTTTTCTAGAATCCTAACATTTTCTAGAATCTGATTATTCAAAATACCTACTACTTTTTCGAATATCATTACTACTAAAAATCGTAACAATTTCGAAAATCAATATTTAAAAAAAGCAAATATTTTTGAAAAGGTCAAGATTTTTGAAAAGTTTGGATTTTACAAAAAGTCGGGATTTTGAAAATTTTGATATATTGAAAAAGTCGGTATTTTTGAAAATTTTGAGATTTCAAAAAGTTAGGAATTCAAGAAAATTTGGGTTTTTAAAAAGTTTGCCACATTTTTGAAAAAGTCAGGATTATAAGAAACTCAAGATTTTTAAAAGAATATCAATTTTTGAAAAATTGATAATTACAAAAATGTCATTATTTTTTCAAAAAAATTAACTATTCAAAGTCACGACTTTTTGAAAATCACAATTTTTTTCAAAATCCCAACTTGTCAAAAATCTTAACATTTTGAAAAAGTCACTATTTAAAAAAAAAAAACGTGATTTTGAAAAACAAGATGTTTTTGAAAAAGTCAAGATTTTTCAAAAAAATGGGATTAATGAAAAAGTCGAGATATTTGAAAACTTTGATATTTCTTAAAAGTCAAAATTTTTAAAAAGTCACAATTTTTTAAAAAGTTGCAATTTTTGAAAAAGTTGGGTTTTTAAAAAAAGTTGTTATTTCTAGAAAGTTGGGTTTTTAAAAAAGTTGTTATTTCAAAAGAGTTGGGATTTCGACAAAGTTACAATTTTGAAATATTTGATATTTTGAAAGATTTCAAAATAGACAAGATATTCAAAAAGTTGGGATTTTGAAAAAGTTGATATTTTGAAAAGGTTTTGACCTTCAAAATTTTGGGATTTTTGTAACGTTAAGATTTTTGAAAGAGTTGGTATTTTAAAAAACTTGAGATTTTTAAGAAAATAATTATTTTTGAAAACATCGATTTGAAAAATATTGGGACTTAAAAAATGTTAGGGTTTTCAAACAAGTTGGGGTTTTTGAAAAATCAATATTTTGAAAAAGTCAGGGATTTCTAAAAAGTTGGGATTTTGAAAGAGTCAAGATTTTTGAAAATGTCAATATTTTTGAAAAACTCAAATCTTTCAAAAAGTCGAGATTTTGAAAAAAATTGAGTTTTTCAAAAAGTCAAGATTTTTTTCAAAAAGTTGGGATTTTTGAAAATTCAAGTTTTGTAAATAATTATGGATATTTGAAACAAGTTACGATTTTCAATATTTGTGATTTTTAAAAGTAGGATTTTTGCAAAAGTAAGGATTTTAGAAAAATTGTGGATGTTTAAAAGTGGGGATTTCTAAAAAAGCCTCAATTTTTAAAAATGTTCTAATTTTTGAAATAGTCATGATTTTTGAAAAAGTTAGAATTTTAAAAGAGTTCATTTTTAAAAATGTAGAGATTACAAAAAGGCGGGATTATCGAAAAGCTAAAAATTTGAATTATTCATAATTTTGAAAAAGTTGCAATTTTGAATAGTTGATATTGTTAAAAAAGGGATTTTGAATAATAAGGATGTTAGAAATATTCAAGATTTTCAAAAAATTTGGGATTTTTGAAAATGTTGGGACTTTTTGAAATAATTAGGATTTTTAGAAAAGTTGGGATTATAAAAAAGAAGCGATTGTTTAAAAAGTAGTGATTTTCTACAAAGTCGAGAATTTAAAAATATTAGGATTTGAAAAACATCAAGATTTAAAAAATGTTGGGACTTTGAAAATGTTCAGATTTTCAAACAAGTTGGGGTTTTTGAAAAATAAATATTTTTAAAAGAAAGGGATTTTGGAAAAGTTTAGATTTCGAAAAGTTGATATTTTTAAAAGAGTCAAGATTTTTGAAGAGTCAGAATTTTTGAAGAGTCTGGATTTTTGAAAAAGTCAATATTTTCAAAAAAACTCAAGATTTACATAAAAGACATGATTTTTGAAAAGTCGGTATTTTAACAAAAAAATCTAATTTTCCAAAAAGTCGTGATTTTGTAAAAGTGAAGATTTTCAAAAAGTCGAGATTTTTGAAAATTTAGGATTTTCAAAAATTCAGGATTATTGAAAACGTCAAGATTGGTTAAAAAGTCAAGATTTTTTAATAAATTGCAATATTAAAAAAAAAAATCACGATTTTTAATATTTGTGATTTTTGAAAAGTAGGATTTTAGATTTTAGATAATTTGATATTTTGAAAAAGTTGGGATTTTTGAAAATGTCTCATTTTTTCAAGTGTTGCCAATTTTTAAATAGATGTGATTTTTGAAAAAGTTGAGATTGTGATTACGAATAGTTGCGATTTTTTTTTAAAATGTGATTTTGAATAATAATGATTTTAGAAAAAGTCTAGATTTTGAAAAAGTTGAGATTTTGAAAAAGTTTGGATTCTTTTAAAAACATAGGATTTTTTAAAAAGTCAAGATATTTAAAACGTTCTAATTTTCAAAAGTCAATCTTGATTTTCTAAAAACAATATTTTTGAAAAATTCATAATTTTGAAAAAGTCAAAATTTCAAAAAGTCGGGTTTTTTTTTTATAAAAATAGGATTTTTGAAAAATCAAAATTTTCAGAAAAATTTAAAAATTCAAAAAAATTAGAAATTTTGAAAAAGTAAAGACTTTCAAAAAATTTGAATACTCTTCATCTTAAAAAAATATTTATTTTGAATAATCAAGATATTTGAAAAAGTAGGTATTTTAAATAATCAAGATTCTAGAAAAGTTTGGATTTTCAAAAAAGTTGTGGTTTTGAAAACGTCGGGATTTTTGAAAAGTTAAAATTTCTTACAAACTCAATATTTTTAAAAAGTCACAATTTTTGAAATGTTGGGATTTACAAAAAGTTAGGATTTTTGAAAAATTCAATATTTTGAATAATCACAACTTTTTGAAAACCCAACTTTTTAAAAATCCCAAATTTTCAAAAATGTATGGATTTTTAATAATCCAGATTTTCCAAAAGATTTATATTTTTGATTAATCAGTATATTTTTAAAAATCCTAGTATTTTAAAAAAAACTAGGGATTTTTTAAAAGTTGGGATTTTGAAGAAGTCCTAATTTCAAAAAAGTTATGATTTTTAAAAAGTCTAGATTTTTGTAAAGTCTAATTTTTTTAAAAATTCTAGATTCTCAAAGAATTCAAGATTCTAAAAAAATTGGATGTTTTTTAAAAATCACGATTTTCGAAAAAATTGGTATTTAAAAATAGTTTGGGTTTGAAAAACTCGGATTTTTTAAAAAATCACGATTTTAAAAAAAATAGGAGTTTAAAAAATGTCAGGATTTCTATAAAGATTATGACATTTCATAAATCTCACCTTTTTAAAAAATTAGGATTTAAGAAAAACCTTAGGAATTTGAATAATTTTGACTTTCCAAAAAGTCTAGATTTTTAAATAACTCATAATTTTTTAAAAAGTCGATACTTTTGAAAAAGATGTGAATTTCAAGAAATTCAATATATAAAAGAATTCATAATTTTTAAAAAACTCGGAATTACAAAATTGTAGAGATTTTTGAAAAAGTAAGGATTTTTAAAAAGTTGGGATTTTGAAATCCTAGGTTTGTCAAAAATCCTTACATTTTAAAAATTGTGACATTTTAAAAGTTGAGATTTTCAAAAACTCAAACCTTTCAAAAATTTGTAACTTTTTTAAAAAATTATTAATTTTGAAAATATCAGGATTTGAAAAATGTTGGGACTTCGAAAATGTTAGAATTTTCAAACAACTTGGGGTTTTTAAAATATCAATATTATGAACAAGTAAAGGATTTTGAAAAGTTGGGATTTCAAAAATTTGGGATTTTCAAAGGAGTCGAGATTTTTGAAAGATGATTTTTGAAGAGTCTCGATTTTTTAAAAGTCAAAACTTTTGAAAATCTTTGGATTTTCAAAATATCGGACTTTTAAAATTCAGGATTTTCAAAAAAATTGAGATTTTCAAAAATTCACAATTTTGTAAAAGTCGATATTTTTGAAAAAGTGAAGATTATTTAAAATTTGGGATTTTCAAAAAGTTAGGATTTTTGAAAATGTTGGGATTTTGAAAACGTTAATATTTTTGTAAAAGTTAGGATTTTTAAAATAGCTGTGATTTTTTATAAATTTGGGATTTTTAAAAAATTTAGAATTTCAATAAAGTCAAGATTTCTTAAATTTAGAGATTTCAAAAAAAAGGCACGATTTTCAAAAAGACAAAAATTTTCATAAAGGTCTAGCTTTTGAAAATGTTGTGATTTTGAATAGTTGTGTTTTTTGAAAACATTAAGATTTTAGATAATAAGGATTTTGTAAAAAGTTTAGATATTCAAAAAATTGGGATTTTTCAAAAGTCAAGATTTTGAAAAAGTTGTGGTTTTTGAAAAAGTCAGAATTTTAAAAGAGACGCAACTTTTTAAAAAGTAGCGATTTTATAAAAATTTAATTTTTTTGAAAAATTTTAAATTTTAAAAAGTCAAGTTTTTTGAAAAAGTTTTGATTTTTGAAAAATCAAGGTTTTCAAAAAATTTGAAAATGTCGAAATTTATGAAAAAAACCAAGATTTTCGAAAAAATATTCAGGTTTTGAGTAGTCTCTTAATCTTCAAAAACTAGGTATTTTCAATAATTTAGATCTTTGAAAAAGTAGGTATTTTGAATAATCAAGATTCTAGAAAAATTATGGATTTAAAAAAGTTGTGAATTTGAAAAAGTCAGGATTTTTGAAAAAGTTAATATTCTCAAAAAAGTTAGGATTTTGGAAAAACTCAAGAGTTTGAAAAATTCACAAATTTTGAAATGTCCAAATTTACAAAACGTCATGATTTTTGAAAAGAAAATATTTTGAATAATCCCCACTTTTTCAAAATCACAACTTTTTTAAAACTGACTTTATCAAAATCCTAAATATTCAAAAATCTCAAATTTTTGAAAAGTCAATCGAAAAAGGAAGGATTTTGGATAATCGAAATTTTCTAAAAATATATTTTTGAATAATTCAGGATTTTCAAAACAATGTATATTAAAAAAGTAACGATTTAAGAAAAAAAAATAGGAGTTACAAAAACGTCAAGCATTTCTCTAAAAATGTTGACTTTTAAAAAATATCAACTCTTTTAAAAATTGGGATTTTCGAAAATAGTTAGGAGTTGTAATATTATGTTTTCCAAAACTTTGGATTTTTAATAAGTTGTGATTTTCGAAAAGTTGAGATTTTGAAAAAGTCAATATTTTAAAAAAGTTGCAAATTTCAAAATATTAAGGATTTTAAATAAGTCAATATTATGAAAAATTTGTGTTTTTGGAAAAGTCAAGATTTCAAAAAAATTGGTATTTTTGAAAAATCAAGTTTTTAATAAGTCAAGATTTGTTTTAGATAATTAAACACTTTTGACATGAGCTTAAATCCTGGGGATTGGAGGGTTCCCACCGAGTGCAACTCAAACAATAGCAAAACTTAACCACCCACTAGCCAAGATTACAAAACCTACCAACAAAGTACAAGGGAATGCAAAAGACCAAAATCCTAAATGAAATTAAAACAACCAAAACTACCCAACAAGGGAGACACAACAAACCAATACTAATATTAAACTTGAGAGGCGGGACGTCTAGTTGCAGCCATCTTCCTACCTCCCATCGTTGCTCCTTCACGAGTCATCTCGAGCGGGAATTTGTAGGTGAACCCCAATTTTCTATGAAGACCTCTCACACCTGCTGAATCCACAAGTACTAGCGCCGAGAGCCCTAGTAAATCTAGCTTCTCCATCCTACATTCTTTAGAATTCCCTTGACCACAGACAACATGAACCTCCTCTCGAAAACTTCATCAAAATCACATTCCTAGTCGACAACTTTATAATCACCTTCCTAGCTTCCTCTAGAGCTTGACCTTACCTAACAATGGCCTACAATGGTTGAGCCCTATCAAATTCCTCCGGTTAGCTTGACCAAATTAGCATGATGCGTATTCATGATGAAATGTATGGTGATGACTCTAACCTCTTTAATGTTCTGTCATACCGGGAGCAATTGGGGACACGAACCAGAAGCAACTTCCAAATTCACTCGAGCTCTAATCGAGGTCATCGTGTATTCTTCTCCTATAATCCTTGCAATGGCCTCTCGTATTAACCCCAACTCAGCCCTGAAGATGATGCAAAGACGATATTGCTAAATCTCACCAAAAAGGTCATTTCGAAAAAGTTTCTATATTTTAAAATCTTTGGATTTCTAAAAAGTAGTTTTTTTAAAAAAATTTGGGATTTTCAAAACATTTGTGATTTTTAAAAAACCCATGATTTAAAAAAATAGAATTTCATAGTTTTAAAAAGCTATAATTTCAAAAACAATAGGATTTTTGAAACAGTCGAGATTTTTAAAAAATTAGGATTATGAAAAAGTTGGGATTTTGAAAAAAAAATTAAATATGTAACAATTTTGAAAAGCCAGTATTTTTGAAAAAGTTGGGATTTCAAAAAAATATGGCTTTCAGAAAAGTTGCGATTTCAGAAAAGCCAAGAATTTGAAAAATTTAGGATTTTCAAAAAAACCAGGAATTACAAAATTGTAGAACTTTTCGAAAAAGTACGGATTTTTTTAAAAGTCGGTATTTTATGAATCCCACTTTTTGAAAATCCTTAATTTTCAAAAATCCTAACATTTTCAAAATCTTTACTTTTTCAAAATTCCAACTTTTTATAAAATCATGACTTTTTCAAAAATTATGAATTTTTTAAAAATCACGAGTTTTTAAAAATTGTGAACTTTTTAAATTCATGACTTTATCACTTTCAAAACTTTCAAAATCAAGACTTTTTGAAAATTGTAACTTTTCTGAAATCTTAAGCTGTTTCAAAATCAAGAGATTTTTGCAATCATGTCTTTTTCAAAATCACTACCTCTAAAACCAGAAACCTAAGTTGTAAAGCCTAAACCCTAAACCCGAAACCACGATCCCAAAACCTAAACCCTAAACTCTTAGCTCTAAACCCAAAAACCTAAACCCCAAACCCTTAGCCCTAAACCATAAACCCAAAACCATAAACCATAAACTCTAAGCCGTAAACCCTAAAAACTATACCCTAAACCCTAAACCACGATCCACGATCCCCGATCCCTAAGCCCTAAACCCTAACCCTGAGCCATAAACCCTAAACCCTAAACTGTGAACCCTAAAGCCTTAGGCCTAACCCTAAATCCTAAATATTGAACCTTGAACCCCTAGCCCTAAGAAAAACACTAAACCACTGAACCTTTATCCATGGAACTCCGAACCATGAACCCTCGGCCCTAAACCCTAAACCCTAAGCACTAAATCCTAAAACCTAAACACTATATCCACGAAACTTGAACCTTGAGCCGGAAAACCTAAGCCCTAAACACTAAATCCGTTGATCCTTAAACCCTCAACCTTCAGCCCAAAACCTTTAACACACACATGCACACATGCACGTATGCGGAAAGCACGCCCACGCACTCGCATGAGCACATGCACGCACATACGTGGAGATGCACATCCAAATGCACGCGTGCGTCACACACACACACACACATGCATGCACACACACAAGCACACACACACACACACACACACACACACACACACACACACACACACACACACATGCACACACACACAATCTCACACCCATGCACACATGCACAAACACACATACAAATATGCACCCACACAAGCACGCATGCGCATGCACACTGCACACACACACACACACACTCATATGCATGAGCACAGGCGCACGCGTGCGCACACACACACACACACACTCAAATGCATGTCCACATGCACGTGCACACACCCTCATGCACGAGCACAAGGAAGGCACATACGCACATGTGCACACATACGCTCATGTGCACGCATCACGCACGCATGTATGCACGCACACATGCATGCACATAAGTGCATGCACAAACTCATACACATCTGAAACCGCACACACTCATGCACACACGCATGCATAGACAAAATTGCTTGCACAAACGCGCACACACGTAAACACGCACAAACGCGCACACACGTAAAC
>CM031235.1:509301399-509311399 GCA_018340775.1 Taxus wallichiana var. yunnanensis
GATCTCTATCCAATGGTGCCATTTCTAGAAGGTTTTGAGTTCCTAGAAAACAAAATATTCTGACTGAGGCACAAGAGAAGGAAAGATGTAAAGGAGTTAGCCACAAAATGAGCAGGGGGCACATTTGGATAACAATTTTGGCGACTCGGAGGGTCATCGCCTCTTTGGATGAATGATCGTGGCTCAAGCAATCCATTGGGCATGGAGTCATGAGTAGTAGCCTGAAAACTGATCTGAACTTTGAAAACTTCCCTCTGAACCGCTTGAATCCCACTGGACATGGAGTTGTTCCCACCAAAATGCCATCAAAATGAACTGCAAAGAGCGAAACCAGCAGACACCAAAACTATGTACAAACTGAAAATCATACATGCTCTAAATGGAATATGCGAGTGTGCACAAGCACTTCTTCTACTGAAAGAAAACCTACCTACTCTACTCTAACGGAAGCAAAGGTGAGCTAAATGAACCCTACAACCTGGTTATGCAAAATAGCTTCCTTTCTTCAAAATTGGCAGCCATGTAAATGATTTGGAGTTGAGTATGGCTGATTGGATGAGTGGAAAATCAACAAGAAGCTGTTCTTCTACCCAAATTAGCAAGGTGTCGACTAAAAACAAATCCAATACCTCTTTTAGTTTCTCTGCATTTGGATTGGAGAGGTATGAGAGCTGATCCTTGGAACTTTGCAGCTCATCCTTATGCTTAGAAGCAAGCATGACTGGTTGTGGCTTCTCCTTTGGCTCTAATGAAGCCAAATACCTGATTGGGCAAGGTCTGATCCGTTGAGTATGCCCATAATTCTGATTTTCAATTCCAAGAATGGAGTTCTCTTGTAGACCTTGAATGGATGGTGTGGAAGCAATGGTAGAACCCTTACGCCCTTTCTCTTCCTCCATGAAGGACATGAAAGATTAAAATCTTCCAATCTTTGTTCTAAAGAGCTTCTATAAGATGCGGGCTGCTGCAAATGAATACTCTCCTCCATGACGGTAGGCCCTTATGTTTGGAAGATAGAAGATGAAAGAGAGAATGGTGGAAACTCAACCGGTTTTCTTCATCAAAACAGTCCTCCAAATCGAGACGAGTAAACTACCTCATTGTTGTCCTGCTGCAAATGTTTGACCTCTCCCATGGCGTTCTCTTGATCTGCAACTTGATCACCATGGTTTCTTTCATCCTCTAGCATTGAGTTTGAGGGATCAAACTCTTCTTCAATACTAGAACTTGAGAGAGATGAAGTAGAGAGAAGAACTGAAGGTTCTTCTATAACCTGCTTTGTGCTCAAAGCCTTTGGATCTACACTTTTCTCCCCCACAGCTGGAATGTGCTCCTCTTCTTTTAGATTTGGAGCAGCTTCTCCTTCCTCTTGCTGTCCCTCATGACTTATTTTTACAATTTGAATTGGATCAGCATTTCCTTCAAATAGGGTGCCAACATGGACACTATATTCTGAACAAATTGATTGCTGATCTGCAACTCCTTTTTCTCTTCTTCTGCTGCAACAAAATCAGTCTTGACCACCATTTGTTCTTTAACTCCAACCTCTTCAAGGGTTTCATCAGCAAAGGGATCTTCTTCATCCCAAATTTAAGAGCCCAACTCTTTAAAATTTAAATTTCTTCATCCTTGTTTGGCTTCTCTTTTTACTTGTCCTTCATGACTCGACTTTTGCAATTTTTATGGTGGTGGAGGAGGTAAAACCTCTTGTTTCTTTGGAGGAGAGGGTGTTTCATTTAGCTCTTATGGAGGGGATGACTGTTTGGAAGGGAAAAGGACAGAAAGAATTGAGATGAGGTGGAAGACTAGGGGGTCGAGAAATGGATTCAACACTTGGGACAGCAGATGGAGAGTTTAAAACTTGACACTATTGAGATAAAATAGATTGGGAAAGAGGAAAAGAAAAGGCATGAGATGGTGTGCTTACCCGTTGACAAGGTTGCTGAATACTCCTCTCATACACCTCTATTCCTTCAAACCACTTTGCAAGCAATGTCAGCATTGCAATCATGAAGTCAAGCTTCTCTTGAGGGCTGTAATGACTTGGAAAAGGTCCCACCCATGGACAGGGTGCTCCACAACCGATTCCAAATGATTTCATTTGTGTTTGAGCCCTGGATTGCACCATGTTTACCTCCATCTTTTGGATTTTCTCCAACAAACCAGCATCTTGCATCTGATTGTCTTCATTGTATGCACACCCTTGCTCTTGGAAAGCTCCATAGCCAAACTGATTTTGGCATTGCTGCTCATATGGGTATGTATGCTGATTTTGAATTTGTTCAAAATGTTGATGTGGAGGATTTAAAAAATGTTGGAGGTGGGAAACACTTGCTGCTATTGTAAATGTGAGTTCTATGATGGAAATGAAGTCATGATTACACAACTTCATGGAATGGAAAAGAGTGAAAGAGATGGAAAGAATAATGGATGGAAATGGATGAAAAATAGGTCTGCGCAACTTCATAAATGGGTTCTTGATCGGATGGAGTTACCGGATGTGTTTGCAAGTGCCTCCAAAGGCTGAAATCTTCACAGGAACACACCAACCTATAAAAGATGAAGTGGAAAACCTCTAAGGTCCCACCCGGCATGCCAAAACTGTTGTTCCAAATCAGCAGCACCCCTGGATGTAAATCAGGTTTCTAAATTGATGTTTTAGGCATCCAGTGTGATTGCACAACATTGAAACCTCTCTCCAAGTGTGGGACTTGTAAAAATGAGAGAGGAATCTCCAGATTAGAGGCTGGTTCCTCAAACTCCTCTGATTAGATCTATTATTTGCACAACTGCAGAGGTTCAGATCCTAATTTTATCCTAGATTGCAAGGAGACAGGGATAAGAGATGTAAAAATTGAAACTAAACTAATAAGGGTGATACACCAAAGGAGTGGTGAACATTTTTACTCATGCAAATAGACACAAATCAGAAATTGTAACATAAAACATCATGCATAGGTTGATAAGCTGTAATCAAAGGTTTGAAATGAAACAAACAACACATACAAAGGACTGAAAGCATTCACAGAGCCTGTATTGTGATTTTCAACATCAAAATCCTTGCATTCCAACACCAAAGAGGCGAAAAAACACATTACAATCCTTGGAAGGTCTGATACTTCCAAAATCACTTGTTGAAGGTGAAAACGAAGCTTGCTTTGTGTAAAAGGTGTTCCTCCTTTGAAAAATGAGCCAAATCTGGATTTTACGGTGCATGGTCGAGCCGGAGAGAGAAAATGTGAAAAAAATGTGGGAGCCATTCCCCATTGACAAAAATGCATTAAAACAGCATGGAGGTCCTTACAAACCCATGCCCTAACATTTTGACCATGCTTTGGAAGAATGCGACCCATTTTGCATTAAAATTGGTTGTTGAAACGTCGTTCTATCCATGGGTGAGTACCAGAAGCATTTTTATTTTTATCCCTTGAAAGTGAACCAAAATTCAAAATTAACTATGGAATCTTGTAGATAATTTCACCAGCTTTCCATTGATATAAAGAACTTGAAAATCTGAGCTCTAGATCGAAAGTTATGGCGATTTAAAGTTTTAGGGCAAAAATAGGCCAAAATCATATCGGCGGGCAAAAAGTTTGAATTTTTACCTGTTTGGTCTTTGGAACATTTTTCAAATTTTCCCCACACTCCGCCACTCCAGGTGCCACATGGCACATTTTGATTGGGTATGGGCCCTTCCTGACCATTTTTTCCTTTGGGTCACTTGGTGTTTTTTTGCCCTTGGACACGTGGCAGCTCCTGATTGGCTGCGGGCCTTCTAGGGAAAAATTTCCCACCAAAACTCCGCTGAGCCATAACTTGAAAAATATGTGCAGTTAGGAGGAAAAATTTACCTTTCTAGAAAGCTAAGAAAGAGCTCTATCCAATGGTACCATTTCCGAGAAGGTTTTGAGTTCTGGAAAATAAAATATTCTCGACTGAGGGCACAAGAGAAGGAAAGATGTAAAGGAGTTAGCCACAAAATGAGCGGGGCACATTTGGATAACAAGATCCAAGGGATAAAATGATGTCACGCCTCCGCCATTTCCCCGTGAGTACACGTGGTAGCCTTTGATTGGCTGTGGACTGTGGAGGAAATTTAAAAAAAAATCCCCAAAAATTTTCAAACAAAATTCTAAGGATTTTATTAGGAAATTTTCGGGCAGCGGGCCCGTCAGGGAAAATTTTCCCAAATTTTCCCACCAAGGCAGGGAAACTTTAGAGGGCCATAAATTTTGCTAGAAAACTTAGTTTTGGGAAAACAAAGACTTTCTGGAAATATCTCAATGCCCTCTTTGCTCAAGAATCATAAAATTTACATTTTGATAAATTTTAAGGGGTCAATTTTACAAAAATGATCTGCAAGATTTTAAAAAGCCAACTGGTAAATTTTGACTTATAAATATTTTTGTTCAATTTGATCTCCTCCTTCACTCAACATGCCAAACAGACATGGAGGATTATTCTAGGAAGGATTTAGAATGTTTAGGAAGGTAATTTCACTTGTTTGATTTCCAATTTACATTTTTCCAATAATTGATAGAAAACAACTGTGAAAGGGATTGGGCTCGATTTGCAATGTTTTAAATTGTTTTCTTAAGTGTTCTTTGTCAATTTGAGTTCCTTGATAATACAGCATGCTAAATTTTAACATTTCCAAGTTGATTATTATGTGCAGGCCTGAACTGTGCATTTTAATTAAATTTATTTGCTAGTTTTAAAAATTTACAAGAGATCAAATTAAAAGAGGTCCATCTAACTTTTCATCATGCAAGTATGGAATTTCATTTCCAATCTAATCTAATACATTTAGTTGTTTTAAACAAACCATTCTAAATCAAAATGTAATTACTTGAATTCCATTTTACACATTTCCAAAGATACAAAATACAACATTATTTCCACGTACATTTCTTCTTTTTCCATTTTCTAAACAAAGATTTTAATCACAATCTGATATTCCAATTTGAATCAACAATGTAAATGAGAGAAGATCTTTCAATCCTTTATTGACTTCAAAAAAATACTTCTTTATGTTATTTCAAAGGTATTTGAATGTAATTAACAATTCTATTTCTTTCCAATAAATAGAACAAAATATAAATGTCTTTCACAATTCGAATAAGTAACTTTCATAACCAATTACAACATCTTTTCTTCACATATTAAAACTTCATCCACTTCAAGTGGGAAAGGTTACAAATGAATTTATTTCACAACGGTTGGAAAAACTATCTTCTTCTGCTCTAGTACAACACCATGCAAGTTTCCTCCATTTTCAATTTGATCACAGCAAAAGTGGGGAAAGGAAACGCTCTCCACCCAACCAAGACATCCAATGAAATGAGAAGCCATCCTTCATCATTGGCCCCCAAGCCCCAACCATAATACAATAAGAGGTGTGATTCAGCCCATGGAAACAACTAGCTTCCATAAACACACAACATTCTTTCAACATGCATAATTCAATATAAAACATAGTCCAACAAAAATAGTGGTTTACAACTGCATATGTAAAGATTCAAACAAGAACTCGGGCTTGATCATGCAAGCCAAAGGAGCAAGGACTATGGCGGAAGCTACTTATGCCTCCCAATAGGAACTGGGCATCCACATGTAACAAACTTCCAATAAAATTCACCAAACATACCCTTATGCCCCACACAATCCATCCTTATGCCCCCATAAAGTAACAAATGCAAGATATTTCTTTTCCATGGTGGATCCCAAACCAAACTCCATCCACAAATCTGATGCCAATGGCATTCGTTTATGCCCCCACATGGATTCCCCATAGCCTTCTCCTACACCATTCCTATGGCAATCTACCTAACCAGCCAACAAATAAATCAAAACATGCACCATTCACACAACACAACAAGAAAATAACAACATAAAAGAAGAGTTAAACCCCTACCTCTCCATGGTAGCTTTTGTTTCCAAACAGCAAGCTTCAATGCCAAAAACATAGTCCCAAAACAATAATGCCAAGTATGAAATTATTTCCAATCTCCTCCAAAATCCACAAGAGCTCCAAATAGCAAAAATGTGCCCCCAAATAAGTTTACAAAATGATTCAACAACCCAAAACAAGCAAAGAGTTTGAATTTTATAGAAGAGGGAAGAGAAGAGGATGATGTGGATCCATGTAGGATGCCACATCACACATCCTCAACTCCAACACAAAAGACAAATTTTCATTCTCCAAAGCACAATAAAGAGGTGGGTGAAAATATGAAAATTTTACTTGCACACTCCAAAAAGCCCACACCCCAAAGGACTGCAAAATAAATAAAATGTAAGAGAGTGCAATCAAAACTTACAACATGATTTATAAAATGCATTAAAAAGGTCTAAAATCAGCCTTCCAACCATAGGTATGGTTGGTAAATTAAATTTAGAGGTATGCGACAAATTTTACTTGCCTCACAAGCCTCCAAAAACAACCCCAATGACAAATTCGAATTTCCAAGGAGGTGGAGTGTTTCATACTCCAAAATCTGACTTACACATTTCTTACATATTTAATACAAAGAGCCAACAACTTCCATAATTACTTTCCCATATCCCAATTGATTTATTTAAATTTTAACTATATGATTTCTCACATTAATCTACCACAACATAATTAAATAAAAGAGAGGGACACATCACTAATAAAATACATACAACAATAATAAAAAGTAACCACATTAATAAAATACACAATACCCATGGTCACATATAAAGGTAATCCCCCATGGGAATCCCTAACAAAACAACACACAACACAATAAAACAAGTTGCCATGGTGACCTTGTCGAATTCACCTAGAATTCCATTGTGGTTGGTCTCCAATCCCCGATGTTTGTTGTGATATTTTACTGCAAAACACAAATACCTCCTTCGGCCTCGTGGCCATATCAAAACATCCAACATGATATAAATATAATCACAAAATCATCTAAATATGTGAATCACAACAACATCAAAGCAATTTAACAGAATCACTTACAATTTATATCAACAACATCAAAGTAACAATTGTATCATCCACATATAATGTCCATTTCTAAGTCTACTCACAATATCCAAAGTCACATGTCCGAACAACATCCATAAAACATCCATGTCAAATAGTATATCATCATCCACATATGAGTGTCTCTAATAATCATCGTGCATCATAATCAAATCAAGATCAACAATAATCCATGATCAAATGTCTAACATCATACTAAATCAGAATTATAATAATGTCCATAATATAATCAACAGTATCAAGATAAGCATCAAAAGGTGTCAAAGGGAAGTGGGCACTACATCCCCCTCCCCTTAGACTCGACTTCCTCCTGGAAGTCACTAGAACAAATGTGGAAACTGAACTCGTAATGAAGTAGCATCCTCCCATGTAGCTGCAGTCTCATCATATCTGTCCCACTTTGCACTGAACCTGATTAACCTCTATACCTTGAAGGCCCAGGGTCCTGCGATCTAGGATGCGAATGGGCTCCACCATCACCTGCCCTTGATCTTACACCTGTAATGATGTCCAATCTAACACATGAGAAGGATCTGCAATATATCTCCTAAGAACTGAAACATGAAAAACATCATGTATGCATCATGATCAAACTCAAGTTCAACAATAATCCATGATCCAATGTCTAACATCATATTAAATCAAAATTATAATAATGTCCATAATGTAATCAACAGATGTATCAAGATAAGCATCAAAAGGTGTCAAAGGAAAGTGGGCACTACAATGCACACACACACACGTACACACATAGACATGCGCACACACACACACAACACTCACATACACACACACACGCACACACATACACACAAAAACATATGAACACATGCACACACACACACACAAACGCATGTACGCACACGCATGCACCACAGGGCACTCACATGCACATACTCAAAAATATGCACGCACACACACGCACACAAGCACATACACCCAAAACACACACACACACACACACACACACACACACGTACACACACATGACACCCGTACACACGCACACACACAAACTCTCTCTCGCACACACACACACAAGCACATACACCCAAAAACACATGCACACACACACACATGCACACACACGCATGAACACAAGCACTGACACACACACACGCACTCATGCACGTTCAACACACACACACACACACATGCACGCACACATGTGCACACTTACATTCACACGCATGCATGCATGCCCACGCACACACATATACACCCGTACGCATGCACAAACACACACACATGCACACATGCACACACAGGACACGAACACAAGCACTCTCATGCACACACGCAATCACATGCAAACACACACACACGCACGCACCCACACACACATGCGCGTGCACACACACACATACTTACGTGCGCGGACACACAAGAAAACACACGGTGGTGTGCGGGTGCACACACACTCAACCACACAGGCATGCGTGCACAAGTGCAAATACACACACACACATCCACATACACACACATGCGCATGCGCACACACACACACATGAACAAACACGCATGCACATGCACACATGCGCACACACACACACACAGCACTGAAAGATGCACATGCACACGCACACGCACACGTACATGCACATGCACATGCACGCACATGCACATGGGCACACACTGCACGCATGCACGCACACGCACACGCACACTCACACGCACATGCACACACAGTGTACACGCACACACACATGCACATGCACATGCACGGATGCTCACCCACACACACACACGCATGCATGCCCAAACACACACACACACACATTCACACACACACACACACACGCACTCACACAAACACACACACACACATGCACGCACACGCCTTACGCATTTGCATGCACACACGGGCACCCACACACACACGCACATGCACACACACGCATATTATTTACGCACACATACGGATAAGCACACACACGGTGGAAAGTGTGCACACGAATGCACACATTTAGCCACACAAGCATGTGCACGCAACCACACACACGCACACAAAAACAAACCCACACACATAAACACACGCACGCAAACACACGCACACGTACAAATACACACACACACACACACATCCACGCACTATCATTCGCACATGCACACACACATGCACACACATGCACACGCACACGCACACGCACACGCACACGCACACGCACTCACACACGGATGCACAAACTCACATGAGACGCACACAAACGCACATGCACACGCACACGCACACACACATAGACATGTGCACGGATGCACACACACACATAGGCACTCACACACACACGCATACATATGCACGCACACGCACACAAGCACACACACAATCACATGCACGCATGCGCATGCGCACACACACACACACACACACACACACACACACACACATATTTATTTAGGTGAACACACACACAAGCAGGACACATGGAGGCGAGTGCACGCACGACGCACACATTCACCCACACAAGCATGCACACGTAAGCACACGCACGCACACAAGCGCACACGCGCACTCGTGAACACACACGCACATGTAAATACACACACACATTCACGTACACATACACATGCACACACATCCATGCATAATCATGCATATACATGCACGCACGCACATGCTCACACGCATGCACATGCACATGCACACGGGCACACACACACACACACACACTAAAAAAGCATGCATATGCACACACACACATGCACACGCACACGCACATGCACCTACATAGACTCATGCATAGACACACACACACACGCACGCCCAAAACACACATACACATGCACTCACACACACAGGCACTCACACACACATGCACACATATGCACGTAGGCACACACACTTACACGCACGCATGCACACGCGCACCCACATAACCATGAACATGCTCACACACGCATATTTACTTGATGCAGACGCACACATGGTGGCGATTACGTGCCTGACGCACACACATTCACCCACACGGGCATGCACACATA
>CM031235.1:509313899-509363899 GCA_018340775.1 Taxus wallichiana var. yunnanensis
CAAAATAACTTTACATAAAACCTTTGCAAACAAATGAGAAAAAATATCATATATTATTATGGAACTCAATGCAATACATTGAGAATGGGCCTTGCTTAAATAGGCAAGGAATAACAATATAAGAACTAGTCAAGGTCGTAGATCAAGCCATAAATCAAGGAAAGAACTAGTCATCAAAGAACTAGTCAAGTCCATAGATTTATGAGAGAACTAGACATCAAGGATCTAGTCAATACCATAGATCAAGGAAAGAACTATACCTAACAACTAGATAATATCTACTGACATCTAAATAAATAAAAATAAATATCCACACATATAAGTGGGTAAGGATAAATATAATAAAGGTAAATAAAGTACTTAGGTGAACATGAGCTAAGGTAAATACCTACTCTAACACATGCAAACACACATGCACAACTACATGCGGATGCACACACGCACACACACACGCACACACACGCACACACACATGCACACCCACACACACATGCACACACACACACACAAATGCACATGCACACGCACACACACACATACACACACATGCACACGCACATGCACATGCACACGCACATGCACACGCACACGCACACGCACATGCACACGCACACACACATGCACATGCACACGCACACTCAAGTCCCCTCAATTTTCCCCCTTTTTTTGAAATCTAATTTCATGAAAATTGAAGTCTTGTCATGGAGGAATTCATGTTTCAATCCCCTCAAGTGCTCGTTTATATCCCAGTGATGTTTTATGCATTTCCTTAGTCTGAGGCCATTATATCATTTTATCTTTTTCTCATGGATGGGAGGGGGTTTATAATATTATTTTATGCATTTGAAGGATGTGGAAAGTTGGATTCTTCACATATTAACTTTGTGTAGAAAGAAAATATTCATCGGGTGCAAAAATGGTGTTTTTCTTGTTCTCTGTAATTTTCTATTTTCTTTTCCCCATCAAATTCTTTCTCAGAAGGTGAAGCTATGTGTTTACTTCTCATTGTATGCGGTCGGATGGGTCTCTTTTTCAACTTATCACTTTTGGTGATTTTGGAAAAAATGTTAGATTTGCCTCGCATCCCCATGAGTCTTTGATTGGCTACAAATGGCGAGTTTTGGGGAAGTTTGGGGTGATGCATCCATTTTATTCTCTAAGGCATTATGGTGAAAGTGTGAAAAGTTCTAAAATGACGGGCCCCACTCATGTGAAGGGATAAATTCTTAGTTAAGGCCCGTAGCGAATCAAAAAGGGACACGTGGCCTATGTTGAAAAGTAAATAGTGGAGCCATGAACTTTCAAGGGAAAAGTTGGAATTTTCCCCTTTTCAAAATAGATAAAGTATAAAAGTGAAGCACATCCCAACCAATCAGATGATTCCATGTGTTGAAGAATGGCATTGGGGCAATGGGTAGGTGGAGGAAAATGATAATTTAAGCCGCGACCCCATTTCCAATTAGGGTGTGCCACATGTTCATGTTAAAAAATCAAGGCGGGTCGGTGGAGCAAAATGAGAAATTGCGCTTTTTCTCCCAAATGTCTTAAAACAAGGATTTTTTCCCTAGGCCCATCGTTGCTTGGAGCTTACCACACGTAGGGTCCAATTTCAAAGCTGATAAAGGGAAAGAGTGGCCAAAACGCACTCATCTGGTTTTTGATGCCATTAATGAACCAAAGCTCCAAAGAATACAAATGTGAACCATTCTTTGTTCTTCTCTCTCTATTTCCTTGTCGTTTATTCATGAGATGCATTTTTGGTTTGTTGTGGAGCCAAATTGATAAGTTTAAAGAGATGTAAAGTTTGATTATTAGAAAATATATTTTATCAGGCATACGCAATAAAAAAGGGGAAAACTTACCAGTAAGCACTTGAGTGCTATGAAAGTGGTTAAAAGGTGGAAATGGCAGGACCACATAAAGAAGAAAATCATGAGATGTCCCCCTAATAAAGTAATCATGCTCGAAATGATGAAATATTCACCTTTTTGAACCTCTGGTTTTCATGAGTGCATTTGTTTCATGTCACTTTCCAAAAACGGATCTACAACAAACATTATTCCTTTTGGATATTCTTTTCTTGGGGACAAAGTATGGATGTACATGAATTGTTATAAGAACATGTTTTGGCCATGGAAAAAGGATTCTAGTTTTCTGGGAATGTTGTAAATTTGGAAGTAATTCAATACGGAAGCTTTCTTTCTCATTTCCTCTATTATATATATATATATATATATATATATATATATATATATATATATATATATATATATCTCCTTGTTTGATTCAATGGATCATTTGTCTTTCCATTCAAAAGAAACTTTGTGTTCTTGTTTGTGTAATCTTTAGAACTTTGTGTCTGATTCACATTGGTGATGAAGTGATTTATCTTTTTCCTATATTTTCTTAGTTCAATGTGAGTAAGGATATATTCTCCTACCTATATCTCCTGAATAAATTGTTGTTTTCTTCCTTCTTCCATCTCTCTACTCTTCCAATCCTTCGTATTGATAATATTTTAAGTATGAAAACATTCCAAAATATCAAGGTCCAAACATTGAGAGTTGTATATTTGTACATTTGTTTTCCTACTTTTAATAAGGGAACCTCTCCCATTAAAGAGGAGGGACACATTTGTCCCCTAACTGTGGTTTCTAGCCATGTTCCATTTTGAAACCCAATAGTTTTTGGTGACTCTGCTGGGGAATTCATTGTAAATGGATTCTAGTTTTTGAATAACAACTTCTTGATCATCTTTGATTTGGCGAATCCAAGACATACTCGGGTCGAAGAAACCTTGGGAAGAAGACCCTCATTTCTAACTTCTGGATCATCAAGGTTTCTCTCTCCCTTCATTAAGAAAATGAAGAGGAACAAGATCTATAAGCACTCCTCCTGCTAGAGGCAAAACTTCTGGGAGTGACATCCCTCAATATCAAATCAGTCCTATTTTGCATGCTTTGACTATTGCTTGGTGTTTCAATTCCTCTCCAAACAATCTTTCCAAGGATGGCAGCTCCTCTACCTTGGGGTCAAAGGGTTGGGCCTCTTGCTCTTCCCTAGCCATTACATGAATTACATAGAGGTAATAGAAATAATTTCCCTAAATTCAGAGGTGATGGGAAGGTTCATCCAGATGAGCATATTGCAGCCTTCATTGTTGCTTGTGGTGTTCTCGAAGTCAAACACAAGGATATCTTTGTTAGAATTTTTATAGAGACATTGCAAGATAATGTTGCTGATTAGTTTTATCATCTCCTTGTTGGATCCATCACCAATTGGAACACTATGACGACCTAGTTTGAG
Organism: Taxus wallichiana var. yunnanensis; assembly: GCA_018340775.1. Classification (NCBI taxonomy): domain Eukaryota; kingdom Viridiplantae; phylum Streptophyta; class Pinopsida; order Cupressales; family Taxaceae; genus Taxus; species Taxus wallichiana. The sequence continues at coordinate 509,317,206 of CM031235.1, forward strand.
TAGCATTTCAAACCTACTGAGGATGTACATGCCCTTTTGATCAAGATTTCTCAAATCAAGAAAGAGTCGGATGATTCCATGAGGGAATTTGTGGAAAAATTCAATAATATGGTTAACAAGATCCCACAAAACACATGCCACTGTGGATCATATTTAGAAAATTTTCTTCCTTAATGCCCAACTGCCTGAAGTGAGCTATGCACTTAGAAGAGCTAATCTTGCCACTTTAGATGTTGATCAAAGATTTTTGTCAGTGTTGAAGATGATCTGATCATGTCTGGCAAGCTAAGGAGAGAATCATCCAAATCCAAAGCATCTCCTTCTTCTAAATCTTCTCCTGGAGCTAATGCAGATCAATTGGTATAGAAACTTGCTAATGATCTCATTGCTCTCAAGAAGTAGTTATCCCCACATGCTCCTTATCAGGATGTTCTTAGGAAGAAATTTCAGCCAAGGAATCGGTTTCCCTCTCCTCAGACTAGATTGGCAATTGAAGGCCCACCTATTAAAGTTCCATTCAATGCAACATGTGAAGTCTTTGGAGCTTGATGATGAGGAGGAGAATGAAATTTATAAAGAACATGAAGAGGAAGTTGATAAATAATTAGAAGAGTTGAGTGGATCTCATGTCCATTTTCTCGCCACTAAAGGTATATATGAAGAGGATGATTATGAAGAAAGATTTGCAAAGATTAACAGTGAATCATATGTTGTCATGACTCGTGAGCAAGTCAACAAGAAGGAGAAATTTGTGTAGCCTGCTTAAAGATCTAAGGAATCTCCTACATCCTTTCCGGTGATTACAAGGAGAGGAGCTCCTATTCCAACTTCTTCCACACCCAAGGTAGGTTTTGTTATTCCTTCATCCTCTATTTCTACTCCTAAAACTTCTTTCTCTTCAAATGATAGATTTGATAAGTCAAAAGTTTCATCTACTCCTATTAATGATGATCCATCTACCTCTGGTTCTTTTGACATTATTGACCATCTCAAGAAAATTAAGATCTGGATCTCAGAATCTGAATTCTATCAAACCCATCCCAAGGCCTTTGCTAAGATGGTAGACTTTGTAAATTCCAAATCCATGCCTTCATCCCCTAGTTCTAAAGGTATCTTGCCCACTCCTCCTCCTTCATCTCAACAAAGCCTTATGGTAGCAGTCACTTCATCTGATGATAAGATCAAACCATTTTATGTCACTCTCCTCATAGGTGGCCACAAACTCAACAATTGTGTTATTGATTATGGTGCTTTAGATAATGTGATGCCTGTTAAGGTATCTCATGCCCTAGGATTAACCCTAACCCGCACTTTTGGTTCATGTTACTCAATGGAAAGTAGAGAAGTGCCATTGGTTAGAAGGATCAAGGATGCAAAAGTAGCCTTTGCTGCTTTGCCTGAGAAGAGAGTTTTAGCCACCATTTTGGTAGTTGATATTCCCCCTTCCGACGGCATACTGCTGAGTAGAAATTTTTGTAAAGATGTTGGAGGATAAATCATGATGGATTGGTCACATGCTCTTATTCCATTGAATGGGAAAATGAAGAAGCTACTGCCTGAGAAAAAAACTAAATATATTGTGTAAAAAATAGATGACCCAAAGGCACAAATACTTTATGAGGACATTGGTCATGGTAACTACATGATCATGTCACAAGATGAGGCTAACTATCCTAAGGAATTACTTCTTGGTCCTAATGGCATTTGGATTTTTGAATTTGATGGGAGCTGCTCCTCAGCTGGTTCTAGAGCTGGTGTGGTGCTTATTTCTCCTGAAGGGAAAATTCATCCTTTCTCCTTCAAGCTCCAATTCGAAAACACAAATAATACAACTACGTATGAGGTTCTCATCCTCCATTTAAGCATGATAAAAGAGATGGGGATCAAGAATCTCCTTCTCATGGAGATGCAAAGATGATTATAAAACAGGTCAGAGATCTCTTTCAAGAGAGGAATAGAAGGTTCAAACATTACAGGAATCTAGTTTGTGATTCCATTGAGTTCCTTGATGCCTTTTCCATTGAAGCCATGCCACAGGAAAGAAACACCAGCGCTGATTCCTTAGTTGTCTCAGGGTCTCTACTAATCCCTTATCTAGATGTCTCCCAACATAAATTCACCATTAAGATGATTGATAGGCCTAGTGTGCTTGATAAATGCAAACAATTAGTAGGTCTTTAATGATGATCGATTCTGATTTCCTTCCTTGAAGTTAGAGATAATTTTGACCAGTTGTACTTTGAAAGAAGTTGAAATCTCCTTAGAGAGTGTGTGTCCCAAAATGAAGAAGATAACAAAGAAGAAATGGATCACATTATGCCTGCATAAAATTGAAAGGTAATAAGATACCTAAAGGGTCATTGTTGCAATCAGCAGCACCCTTGATGCAAATCAAGGTTACGAATTGATGTTTTAGGCATCCAGTGTGATTGCACAACATGGAAACCTCTCTCCAAGTGTGGGACTTGTGAAAATGAGAGAGGAATCTCCAGATTAGAGGCTGGTTCCTCAAACTCCTCTAATTTAGATCTATATTTTACACAACTATAGAGGTTCAGATCCTAATCATACTCTAAATTGCAAGGAGACAGGGATAAAAATGCAAAAATGAAACTAAACTAAAGATGGTGATGCACCAAAAGGAGTGGTGAAACATTTTTTTGCCATGTAAATAGACACAAATTCATGAAATGCAACAAGGGAAAACATACACAAGCTGATAGATGTAATTAGAGGTCTTAAAATGAAGTAAAACAATACAAATAGAGGACTGAAAGCATTCACAGAGTTTACACTGTCAATTCCATGTAAAAATCTCTTGCATTCCACCCTCAAAGAGGTATAAACCTACTACAATACTTGAAAAAGTCTGATTCTTACAACTATCACTTGCTGGAGGTGAAAGAAGAATTTTTCTCGTGCTAAAAAGTGTTCAACCATGAAGAAATGAGCCAAATCTGGCTTTTACAGTACATGGGTCGAGCCCAGGAGAGAGAAAATGTGAAAAATGCATGGGAGCCATCCCTCATTGATGGAAAATGCATTAAAATAGCATGGAGGACCTTACAAACCCATACCCTGTCATTTTTGACCATATTGGAGAAGAATGCGACCCATTCTGTATTAAATTTGGTTGTTGAAATGTCATTTCTGACCATGGACACGTACCAGAACTGTTTTTGAATTTTCTCTCTCCAAAATGAACCAAAATTAGAAATTGACCATGGAATCATGTAGATAATTTTAACAGCTTTCCAATGATATAAAGAATGCAAAAATCCAAGCTCTGGATCAAAAGATATGATCGTTTGAAGATTTAGGGCAAAAATGGCCCAAAAACGGATCGGCGGGAAAAAATTTCAAATTTTACCTTTTTTTTTTGTCTTTGGAAAATTTTCAAAATTCCCCGTGCTCTCTTGGTCGATGCCACGTGGTAAGCTCGATTCACTCTGAATTCTCTCTCCTTCTCTTTTTCTGGGGGTTTTCCTTTGAAAATCGACCTTTTTATACTCTTTTGGAAAAAAATTCATATTTGCCTCCGACCCCCGAACTCCTCTACCACGTGGCAACTTCCTATTGGCTGCGGGCCTCAAATGGGAAAATTTTCCACAAAAACTCCGCCAAGCCATAACTTTAAAAATATAAGGAGTTAGGAGGCAAACTTTACCTTCTCGGAAAGAAAGCCGAGAGAGAGCTCTATCTCGATGGTGCCATTTCTAAGAAGTCTTGAGTGCCTGAAAATCAAAAAATGTAGATTGAGGCACAAGAGAGGAAAGAACACAAGGAGTTAGCCACAAAAACGAGCTGGGGCACCATTTTGGATAACAATTTTGGTGACTCAGAGGGGTCATCTGCCTGCTAGATGAAAATACCAGTTGCCTGAAGCAGTCCATTGGGCATGGAGTCATCAAATATTCTGTTTAGAACCTCAACTAACTTAGAATGTGCAAGGAGGAAGATGGAATATCACATGATGGAAGCAAGGACTGCAAAACATCTCCAGGGACAGCAAGTTGTGCCAAAGCACTTAGGGAAAGAAAAACTAACCTACAACAAAACAATGTGCAAAGCACTTGGAGGAATGAAAATCTAATCTAATATTTACAAGGTGGTAAATTTCCCTCTAGAAGCAATGCTTGAGATAGATTCCATTGATTGGAATCTGCAGTTCTTCACCATCCAATGAGGCCAATTGGAAAGCATTGTTGTTCTTGCACTTCGTGACCATGTATGGGCCACTCCAAATGGCATCAAATTTTGAATGCCTTCCCGGTTTTGCTCTATCCACATCCCATTTCAACACTAGATCTCCAACCGGAAAAGATCTATCCTTGGCCTTCCTATCAAAGGTATTTTTATCAAAGCTTGATCCTTTTCCATTGCTTGGGATGCCTGATTTCTGACCTCCTACAGCTCCATCAACTCTGCATATCTCACCTCCATGGGCTCAAACTCTAGCAACTCTAATTGCTTCATGAGTTCCAATGTTGGCAACTCAAGTGACATGGGCAAGATTGCCTCTCTTCCATAAACAAGCTTGAATGGAGAGTTACCTATGGATCTCTTGGGAGTTATCCTATCAGCCCATAAGGTTGATTTCAGTTTGGTATGCCAATACCTCTGATTCTCATCAAGAGTCCTCCTAATGATCCTCAACAAGTTCTTGTTTGTAGACTCGGCCTGGCCATTACCTTGAGGGTAATAGTTTGATAAAGTGCCTAGGTATATCCCATTCTTGACAGCCCACTCAGTCACCTTGGATCCAATGAATGCCAATGCATTATCTGAGATTATTGTAGCAGGTATACCAAATTTGGTTGTTATCCCCTTATAAAATTCTAAGATGCTGGACTCATTTGCTTCTTTGAGTGCTACTACTTTAGTCCACTTGGTGAAGTAGTCTGTGGCTGTCAAAATACATTTGTACCCTTGACTTGAATTGGGATTAATGACTCCAATGCACAATTCTTACACCTCTTAATACACGCATAGCAATCACTGAAAATTTTAGGCCAATAATAACCATCCTTCATGATTTTTAGAGCTGTCACTCTTGGTGCAAAATGACCACCAGCTGGTCCACCATGGAACTCTTCCAACACCCTATGAATCTGATTTGTGCTAATGCATCTCAGTAGCACTCCATTCACATCTTTCTTGAACAAAACTCCATCAACAATGGCATATGGGACAGCCTACAATCTGAAGTGTCTTCTTTGGGTCTTGTTCATCTTCGGAGGGCATAGGCTTGTGCTTAGGAAGTGTATTATACCTTGGGTCTAGCAGGGAGTGGGGGCAGCATTGTCTTCTTCTTGATTGCCACTTGGCTCATGGCTGCCCTGGACTGTCAAAACAGCCTCTTCTTCATTGCATACTTCTTTTTGCTTCCCCAAAACCAGCTGCTCACACAATCCTTTCCCTCTTACCAGCTTGGTGATCTTGATCTCAATGTCATACTCCATGACACGGGTGATCCAACCTGCCCTTTTCTCGTTTAAATCTTTATTGAGGAGGAAGTCCTTAACCCCAGCATGTGAGACCAACAACTAGACCTTGTTGTTTGAGACTAAATGCTTGAATTTCTTCAAGCTTCTGATTACTACCAAAGACATGCTTCTCAATAAAAGAGTACTTCACCTCGTAGTCATCTAGGCTTTAGCTGAAGAAGGCAATTGGATGTTCATCATTATCCTTGTTCTGTTGTACCAAAATGGTAGAAATAGTGTCATTACCTCCAAATACATAGAGGATGAAATCCTTGGAGAAGTCCGGGTTGATGAGAGTTGGTGCTTGAGAAATGGCTTCTTTGATTGCTTCAAAACTCTCCTTGCCTTCTGCTATCCACTTGAAAGCCATGCTCTTCTTTAACATTTTGGTGATGGGCTTGACAAGGGCTACAAAATCTGGGACAAACCTCCGAACAAAGTTTATCCTCCCCAAGAAACTCTGAAGGGATTTCTTGTGGCTTGGCAATGGTAGTGCTCTTATGGCTTCGACTCTCTCTGGATCAATTAATAATCATTCTTTGAAGACAATATGGCCAAGGAGCTTTCCTTCATGTGCAAGAAAGATACACTTCTTAGGATTCAAAGACACTCCAAATTTCCTACACCTCGTGAAAACTTGTCTAAAATGAGAGAGGTGGTCTGCTACATTTTTAGAAAAAACAGTGATATCATCAACGTAAATCAGCACCATGTTGTTAATCAAACCTTTGAACGCCATGTCCATTGCTCTTTGGAAGGTAGCACCAGTGTTGGACAGCCCAAAAGGCATCTTCCTGTATGCAAAAGTCCCCCATTTGGTTGTGAAGGCTGTCTTGAACTGGTCTTCTTCCTTCACCATAATCTGATTGTAGTCAGAGTAGCCATCAAGTAGTGAAAACCTCTCGGAGCCAGCCACAACTTGCAAGATTTGCTCCATCGAAGGGAGTGGGTAATGGTCCTTGAGAGATGCTCTATTTAAGTCTCTGAAATCGACACACAATCTGATCTCTCCACTCTTCTTTCTGACTGGAACCAAGTTGGCAAACCAACTAGAATGCTTGATTGGGAATATGATTCTTGACTCAATCACTTGTCCAATTCTTTCCTCATGAGAGCCTCCATGTTTGGATTGTCTCGGTCTTTGTTTCTACTTGACAGGCTTAGTATTTGGATCCAATTCAATGGTATGCTGAGCTAAGTTGGGATTGAAACCTTTCAAATCTTCATAGCTCCATGCAAACACATCAGGGAACTCTTGACACAGTTGTACGAACTCATACCTTTCTTGATCAGTTGTCATCTTTCCAATTTGCAATGGTTTGTTCTCTTCTACCAAGATGGATACTGAATCCTCTCTCTTGACTTGAATGTTTGCTTTCTCCTTTCTAAACTGATCATTGGGATTAAAAATGGACTCCAAAGTGATAAGTCCCTTGGGCAGCTTGTTAGTTCTCAGCTGTACCACTTGGTCACCATACTGTTGTTCCAATTTTTCTTGATTCTTAGCTGAGAACTCGGCTTCTTCTTGCAAGAAATGGATGATTTGCTGGTCATTCTCAAACACTTGCCAACTAACATTGTTATCTGGCACTGAAGGCCTCACAATCACGTGGATGTTTGGCTGTACCTTGTCTTGTTGAATGCTTTCCACAATGTCAAAGGCTGCCCCTACTGCTGCAAGCCTGTCAGCAGCTTGATTCTCTTTCCTAGGAATGGATTTGATGCCAAAACCCTCAAAATCTTCCATGAGGTCCCACACCCTGTTCTTGTAGCACTGAGTAGATCATTCTTGGCAGCATGTTGTCCCTTGACCTGATTTACAATCAATTCACTGTCACCAAAGACTTGCAAGTTCTTTATTTTCTTCTTGATTTCCCAATGCATCCCTTGCACTAAGGCTTCATATTTAGCAGTGTTATTGGAGCATGTAAACTGAAATCTAAAAGATGAATAGTACCTTACTCCTTGAGTTGAAACAAGCATGGCTCCACCTCCTGCACCTTGTCTACTTCTTGATCCATCAAAAATAGCTGCCATACCTCATTGTCATCCTTGTGGTTTGGCTTGGTGATGTTTGGAATAGGATGATTTTCTTCATGTATACAATAGACCCCTAGCTCAAATTCTTCTACTTCTTGATAAGGATAAAAGCATAGACCTTGTTTTCCAATTCATCAAGAGTTAGATCCGGGATGCTCCCAACCTTGGTGTCGACTTCATCGGTGCTTGGGTGGTCTTCTTGATCAAATGCTGAACAATTGGCGTTGATCTGACTTGGAGTGTAAGGCTCAATGTAGAAGTTTGCAATAGGTTCAGACCTGATTGTAGCCTTAGTTCCATACCTCGTTCAAAAAACATGTGTGACCAATCAGCGAAAAATATCCCCAATCTTGGTGTGAAGTCCCTTGACAAGCATAGGGCAAAGAGTGGTGGAAGGTCTATGACCCGATACATCTTGTGAAACAACAACATTTGGACATGCATGTAAGGTAAGACTCAAGTTTCTAATCACCCCAACTGTTGTTACTATTGTCCAATCCAGCTGCACTACCCCTTTGGATATGGTTTCATACTAGAGCCCTAGCTGATCAGCTATTTGTTTAGGCATCACTGAGCTACTTGCCCCGAATCTATCATGTAATTGTGCACTAACTGATTTCCAATGATTAATGAAACATAGAAAGGAGGGGGCTTCAACATTTTACCTTGCTGTCCTCTATGATTTCCCTCAAGCTGGGTAGTATTTGTGAGCACTTTCTCTTGCATATGAACTTGCTGATTCAAAGTTGGCCAGTCCTTCATGACAGCTTGTAACAAGTCTCTTTGGCCTGGGATAGATAGGGATTCCCACATTGATATATTAACATTTGTCTTCCTCATCTGATCAATGATACTGAATGGTGATGAAGGATCTATTTTCTGTCCCTTTGCTTGTACATTCACTCCTTGCACGTGGGAAGCAATAACGGTATTTGAGTTGGTCTAGGAGTTGTTCTTGGCTGCCCTTGTGCATTTAAAATTGGATTTTGCTTGCCAACCATTTATGGAGCCACGGAAGGTTGTGGATTGGTTGGAGCTAATGATTGTTCTTCACCCAAATTCCTTCTTTTTGACCTTGTGTTGGCTACAACACCTTGAGAGACCATTTGATTCATGTCACAAAAATCCTCTGCTTGCCAATTTACCAACGTGGTGTCATTTGGAGCTGATTGCTTGTTGGAATGTTTCTTGTTGTTGGTTGTTTCCTTGACTTCCTCACCCTCCACACCAATAGTTGTCACCATTAATGCTTGATTCAAAGCACCATTGAAGCACATGGATTGGTTATGAGGTTCATTACATAGAAAACACCAGTCATACTCTTGAGCAATGTTGTTTTGTATTGGCACCAATGCCTTAGAGGCAGATATGGCATTTGGATTGTAGGGATGAAATGGTCTATTGGCGGGAGGCCTTGTTTGATTCATATTTGCAGCTGGATTAGGAGGTCTTTGTGGTTGGTATGGCTGCTGTTGGGTGAGCTTGGGGCTGGTAAGAAGGTCTAAAACCTTGGGCTTCTTTGCCTCTTGAGAGTGACTAGCTCATTGCCTAGGTTTTGCAATTGCTTCATGACTTCTTGAACCTCATTTGGGGCACTTGGAGATGAATTAGAAGCTTCATTTGAACTTTGATTTCTAGGAGTGGGAGAAGGAGCCAAATTAGGTGCTTGATTGGTATTTAGACTCTCTAAACTTGGAAACAATGGCATGGGAGGTCTAGGGGATAGTTTTCCAGCTTGGATCAAACAATTTTCAGCCCTAATGGCAATGTTATAAGCCATAGGGATAGTTATGCCTCCCATGGACTGAATCAACATAGAAATATCAGAATTTAGAGCTTTGAGATAGTAGAGAAAAGCACCTTCTGCTGTTGGTCTGACTGCCACTGGAATTCTCTCCCAAGTCTTTTGAAATCTGAAGTTGAAATCAGTCAGCTGCTCATTGGGAGCTCTCTTGATGGTTGTCAGCTGCTCCAAAAGAGACAAGTTGTCTCCCTTCTCTCCAAATTGCTCATGGAGTGCTATATATAGTTGATTCCATTTGTGGTAGAACCAACTCCAAAGCTTCTAAACCATTACAATGTTTTCCCCTTGAATGAAGATGCCAAAATTTGGATGTACCACTTACATCTCATTGATTTCATGAATTACACAAAGATTGGCAATGTCTTTAACATGATCACCTGGAGTAGTTTGATTTTCTCCAGTGAAGTAGGGAATGTTCTTCAAGGCTGCAATTGGAATTGGATTTTGTGCATTGAGGGCAAGTGGGTTGCTGCCTGTGAAGTTGACATAGGGATTGTTTTGTGCCATTCTAATTGGTCTTATAACCCTTGTTGATTGAATGAAAGGCCTACCAGGTGGAGGAGTTGAGAGAGTTATGTTTGGTGGAGATGGAGACCTTTGGATTTTCCTCCCACTTTGCCTTACTCTTGGAGATAACTACAGATATTCAAACAACACCTCTTCTTCTCTAGCTCTTGACCTTGTGGTGATTCTTCTCATGAGTTTTCAGGCCTGCACTGCTGAAACCAGTTGATTCTTCCCCTTGGAGTCGCTAGATATGTAAATTATAGCTCTTTTCAAGCAAGAAAATTACAACAGATGCACATCAACTTTGCTGCAATAAAAATGAGACCTCTAAGGTCCCACCGGCATGCCAAAACTGTTGTTGCAAATCAGCAGCACCCCTGGATGCAAATCAAGGTTCTGAATTGATGTTTTAGGCATCCAGTGTGATTGCACAACATGGAAACCTCTCTCCAAGTGTGGGACTTGTGAAAATGAGAGAGGAATCTCCAGATTAGAGGCTGGTTCCTCAAACTCCTCTGATTTAGATCTATATTTTGCACAACTACAGAGGTTCAGATCCTAATCCTACTCTAAATTGCAAGGAGACAGGGATAAAAATGTAAAAATGAAACTAAACTAAAGATGGTGATGCACCAAAAGGAGTGGTGAAACATTTTTGCCATGTAAATAGACACAAATTCATGAAATGCAACAAGGGAAAACATACACAAGCTGATAGATGTAATTAGAGGTCTTAATATGAAGTAAAACAATACAAAGGACTAAAAGCATTCACATAGTTTGCCTTTGTCAATTCCATGTAAAAATCTCTTGCATTCCACCCTCAAAGAGGTAAAACCTACTACAATACTTGAAAAAGGTCTGATTCTTACAACTATCACTTGCTTTGAGGTGAAAGAAGAAGTTTTCTATTATAAAACTGTTCAACCATGAAGAAATGAGCCAAATCTGGCTTTTACAGTACATGGGTCGAGCCCAGGAGAGAGAAAACATGAAAAACACATGGGAGCCATCCCTCATTGATGGAAAATGCATTAAAATAGCATGGAGGACCTTACAAACCCATACCCTATCATTTTTGACCATATTGGAGAAGAATGCGACCCATTCTGTATTAAATTTGGTTGTTGAAATGTCATTTCTGGCCATAGACACGTACCAGAACCGTTTTTTAATTTTCTCTCTCCAAACTGAACCAAAATTAGAAATTGACCATGGAATCATGTAGATAATTTTAACAGATTTCCAATGATATAAAGAACGTGAAAATCCAAGCTCTAGATCAAAAGATATGATCGTTTGAATATTTAGGGCAAAAACGGCCCAAAAATGGATCGGCGGGAAAAAATTTCAAATTTTACCTTTTTTGTCTTTGGAAAAATTTTCAAAATTCCCGCGCTCCGCTGGTCGGATGCCACGCGCAAGCTTCTCCGATTCACTCGAATTCTCTCTCCTTCTCTTTTCCATGGGTTTTCCTTTGAAAATCGACCTTTTTATACTCTTTTGGAAAAAAATTCATATTTGCCTCCGACCCCAAACTCCTCTGCCATGTGGCAGCTTCCTATTGGCTGCGGGCCTCAAATGGGAAAAATTTCCACAAAAACTCCACCAAGCCATAACTTGAAAAATATAAGGAGTTAGGAGGCAAACTTTACCTTTCTGGAAAGCTGAGAGAGAGGTCTATCTAATGGTGCCATTTCCAGAAGCCTTGAGTGCCTAAAAATCAAAAATGTAGACTGAGGCACAAGAGAGAACACAAGGAGTTAGCCACAAAAACTAGTGGGCACCATTTTGGATAACAAGGGATAGTAAGTTTGGAAGAGTTATTTGATAAACATGATATGTACATCAAGTAAAAACTTCCAAAGGATCTCAATAGTCTACCGACCGTGAAAAGATAAACTTTGGGAGTCTTAATGAACCCATGCTAGTAAACATTGGAAAGTGATACACACAAGAGGTGAGGGAGACACCAATGAATATGTTGAAAAGGTATTCTAATGTTCTTGCGTATTCTTATGATGATCTCAAGGATTTCATGCCAAAAGAGATGTAATATTTCATTCCTCTAAAACCTAGGATCAAACCCTTCCAAAGAAAAACAGATGCAGTATAACCCTAAAATTTCGATACAATCTTTCAAGAGATCCAAAAGTTATTGAAGGCTAAGATCATTTCCCCCATGCACCATTCAACGTGGATCCAAATTTGTGTTGATTTTAGGAATTTGAATCAAGCCTCTTTAAAGGATAATTATCCTCTCCCGTAATGGATCAAGTGTTACAGTTATTACAAGTTTAGAAATGTTGTCCATGCTTGATGGATTCTCGGGATATAATCAAGTAGAATTAAGTGTTGCGAGATCAACATAAGACTACCTTTACCACTCCTTGGGAACCTTTGCCTACAAGAGAATGCATTTTGGCCTCATCAATGCTGCTACCACCTTTCGTGAGGGCAATGGAATTGGCCTTTAGTAGTCTCAAGGAAAATTCATAGTTGTATACCTTGATGATCATGACCGTGTTTTAAAAACCGGAGCTGATCATTTCCAACACTTGAAATGGTCCTACAAAAGTGTAGAGAGCATGGCATCTCCTTGAATCCCAAGAAATATGTCTTTTGTGTCACCGAGGGAAAATTATTGGGGCACATTGTCTCCAAGGAGGGAATCAAGATTGATCAAGAAAGAGTCCAAGTAATTCAACAGATCCCTCTCCCCACAAGAAAGAAGGGTGTCCACTCTTTCTTTGACAAGATCAACTTCTTAAGAAGATTCATACCGATAAATTACTGAACTTACTTTGAACATAGCCCACATGATGAAAGGGAAGTAGACTTTTGGTTGGTCCTCTGAAGGAAAGGTTGCATTTGAAGACATCAAGAGAGCTATAGTAAAGACTCCAATCTTGGTATGCCCTAATTATGGAAAAGACTTCATTATTTATTGCTATGCTACTTGAAAGAACTCTAGCTGCTTGTGTTAACCCGTAAGAATGTTGAAGGTCATGAACTCCCCATAGCATTCATGAGTTGAAGTACACCATGATTGGAGAAGCATGCTTTTGCGGTGGTCAAAGTTTTGAAGTAGTTTCATTTTTACATCCTCAACTCTCATTCTATTGTGCTTGTGCACGATATAACTATTAAATCCATTCTTACACAACAAGAATTTGGAGCCAAGAGAGGCAATTGGGTAGCTAAAGTTTAGGTGTGTGATCTTGACATCAAACCCACCAAGTTAGTTCAAGGAAAGAGCTTATGTGAACTCATTCATTGAAGGAGCTAATGTCAAATTGTCCAAGGAGGAAGTTGATATCCGTGTTGTTCTTTTCCTTAATTCAACTGATGAATGGTATGCTTTGGCATTGCACACTTTATAATTATGGAGAATGTCCCGTGATGCAAAATCACAAAGACTTTCGGATGCACATCGAGGCTTCTAGGTTGATGTTCGGGCATCCAAAGGTGTGATTGCACAACATGGAAACCTCTCTCCAAGGCTAGTTCCTGCTCCTAAACTACCTACCACAAGCTATTCTAGTGCGGAAAGCTAATCTAATCCTAATCTAACCATGCCAAGGAGACAGAGAGAGAGAGAAGGGAAAAACAACAAAAGCCTACACTAAAATGGTGATACACCGAGAGAAGGAGGATGTTGAACATCTATCAAAACTGCCATGGGAAGGATGGACGGATGCATCACGAGCCCAAGGATAGATTTCACACAAAAATGTCCCAAAACTCCATGAACACAGCTCCAAACCTGCAATGAACATTTAGACATGCACAGATACCTGCAAATGAAGAGAGGCAAGGAGAGAACAAGCAAAAACGAGAGAGGATGGACAGATGCATCACAGAACACGTTTTGTTGCTCCAGAAGTTTGCACAGAACATCATTCCATTAGTAAAAGGCAAAAAATGCCATTACAGAGCAGGGAGGAGGCTCGAACTCCATTTTCAACCCTAGAGAAGAAAAGAAGGGAGGGCCGAGCCGAAAGAATGAACAACCTCTTTTTTTTTTAAAAAAATGAGCCAAATCTGGCTTTTACATTGCATGGGTCGAGCCCAGGGGACAGAAAACGTGGGAAAACGTGCAAGCCCATTCCTCATTGACTGCAGATGCATTAAATCAGCATGGAGGATCTTACCAACCCATACCCTGTCACTTTGAGTGATTTTGGAGGAGAATGCGACCCATTTGTATTAATTTGGCCGCTAAAATGTCACTTCAAGCGGTGTAGAAGAAGAATATGACCCATTTGTATTAATTTGGCCGCTAAAATGTCACTTCGGCCATGCGAAGAAGAATACGACCCATTAGCATTAAAGCGGGCTGTTGAAAGGTCGCTTCCGCCATTACCACATGTCGAGCCGTTTCTCAATTTTCTCTCTTCATACTGCACCAAAACTCAAGGTTGATCCCAGAATCATGTAGAGCATCTCAACAGCTTTCCGTTGATATAAAGAACGTGGAAATCCGAGCTCTGGATCAAAAGATATGGTGATCTGAAGATTTAGGGCACGGAACAGACCAAGACAGATTTCGAAATATTTTCCCGCGCTTCGCCACCTAGACGACACATGGCAGGCTCTGATTGGTCATGCAATTCTCTCTCCTCTACCTTTCGGTGGGCTGTCTTTTGAATTTTCCTTGTGGGCCCTAGCTGGGACACGTGGCACTATCCCATTGGTTCGGATCGGTGCTCGAAAACTCGCCCCTTGACTTTTTGACTTTTCTCTTTGTGGCACGTGGCGATTTCTCATTGGTCCTCGGCCCCTTCGGCTCCTTCGCGTACTTCGCCTCCATTTGTCCCGGATGTCCCATTTGATTTTGGGCCCTTTGTGCTCATTTCGGCCGGTTCGGGCATTTCGCGTCCATTTGTCCCAGATGTCCCATTTGATTTTGGACCCTCTGGACTCATTTCGCCGATTCGGCCGGTTCGGCATTTTTGGCCCGATTGTCCCATTTGATTTTGGACTGTCTGGCCCTTTTTCGCCCGGTTCGGCCGGTTCGCGCCTTTTTGTCCCAAATGTCCCGACTGCCCCTAGGACTAGGACTTAGTCATTTTTATGATTTTTTCCTGGATCAACCTACTTGCCTTCTGCAACCTTTTTTCGCATTTTCTCAGAGCTTGCTCTTTTCCTCTCAGACAGGGAACTTAGAAAATATTTGAGGGGACTCTAGCAACATGATTTTTGGCCCCGAATCAATCAATTTTCCTGGGACTTGAATATTCTGATGCATGTTATCAAAATTACCCAGGGGGGGTGAAATTTTGACAACAGTTTGGCGACTCAGCGGGGTCATCTGCCTGCTAGATGAATGATCAGTAGCCTGAAGCATCCATTGGGCATGGAGTCATGAGTTGCAACCTGCAACTGATCTGAACTTTGAAAACCTCCCTCTGAGCCACTTGGAAACCCATTGAACCTGGAGTGTCTTCACCAAGATGCCACTGAAATGAACTGTGCAAGAGCAGAACCAGCAACACCAAAACTATGTACAAAACTGAAAATCATACATGCCCCAAATGGAACATGCAGAGTGTGCACAAGCACTTCTTCTACTGAAAGCAAACCTAGCTACTCTACTCTAACTGGAAGCAAAGGCAAGCTAAACAAACCCTGCAACTGGTTGTGAGAAATAGCTTCCTTTCTTCAAAATTGGCAGCCATGCAATTGATTTGGCACTGATCATGGCTGTTTGGATGGATGGAAAATCAACAAGAAGCTGGTCTTCTATCCAAATCATCAAGGTATCAACTGAAAAATCCAATACCTCTTTTAGTTGCTCTGCATTTGGATTGGAGAGGTATGGCAGCTGATCCTTGGTACTTTGTAGCTCATCCTCATGCTCAGAAGCAAGCATGACTGGTTGTGGCTTCTCCTTTGGCTCCAATGAAGCCAAATACCTGATTGGGCAAGGTCTGATCCGTTTGATATGCCCATAGCTCTGATTTTCAACTCCAAGAATGGAGTCTTCTTGCAGACCCTCTTGAATGGATGATGTGGAAGAAATGGTGAAATTCTTCTGTCCTTTCTCTTCCTCCGATGAAGAACATGGAAGATTAAAATCTTCCAATTTTGATTCCAAAGGGCTGCTATAAGATGCAGGCTGCTGCAAATGAAAGCTCTCCTTCATGGCAGCAGGCTCTGGTGTTTGGAATGTGGATGATGAAAGAGAGAAAGGTGAAAGCTCAACCGGCTCTTCTCCATCAAAACAGTCCTCCAAATCTGACAGGTAAACTGCCTCATTGCTGTCCTGCTGCTCGTTTTCAACTTCCTCCATGGTGTCCTCTTGATCTGCAACTTGACCACCATGGTTTCCTTCACTCTCCAATATTGAGTTTGAGAGATCAAACTCCTTTTCAGTGCTAGAACTTGAGAGAGATGAAGTGGAAAGAAGAACTGAAGGTTCTCCTGTAACCTGCTTTGTGCTCAAAGCCCTTGGATCTGCATTTTTCTTCTCCACAGCTAGATTGTGCTCCTCTTTTTTTGGATTTGGAGCAGCTTCTCCTTCCTCCAATGTTTGAAGGCAATCTTGCTCTTGGTTGAACTCTTCCTCCAGCATGAAGTTTGTCAAGTCAAACTCTTCAATTTGTTGCTCTAGAGGACAAGTTGGGACTGCAAGATCTTCTTCTCCAACAAAATCAGTCCTCACCACCATTTGTTCTCCAACCCTAGCCTCTTTTGTAGGCTTAACCATCAAGGGGATCTTTGTCATCCCAAATTTGGTAGCCCAAACCTTCAAGTCATCTGTCATTTCTTTTCTGTTGGGCTCCTCTTCTTGCTGTCCTTGATGACTGATTTTTTCAATTCCTTCTTCCCCATATGAAATTGGGAATGCAAGAGGAGGAATGGGTTGAAACTCAACCGATTTTACACTTTTTTGTGGTGGTGGAGGCAGTGAAACCTCTTGTTTCTTTGGAGGAGGGGGTATTTCTGTTAGCTCTTGTGGAGGGGATGACTGTTTGGAAGGGAAAAGGAAAGAAGAATCGAGATGAGGTGGAAGACTGGGGGGTGGAGAAATGGATTCAACACTTGGGACAGCAGATGGAGGGTTTGAAACTTGACACTGCTGAAATGAAACAGATTGGGAAAGAGGAAAAGGAAAGGCATGAGATGGTGTGCTTACCCGTTGACAAGGTTGCTGAATACTTCTCTCATACACCTCTATTTCTTCAATCCACTTTGCAAGCAAAGGCAGCGTTGCAATCATGAAGTCAAGCTTCTCCTGAGGGCTGTAATGCCTTGGAAAAGGTCCCACCCATGGACGGGTGCTACATAACCGATTCAAAAGCTTTCATACGTGCTGAGCCTGGGTCGCACTATGTTTACCTCCATCTTTTGGATTTTCTCCAACAGACCAGCATCTTGCATCTGATTGTCTTCATTATATGCATACTCTTGCTCTTGGAAAGCTCCATAGCCAAACTGACTTTGGCACTGCTGTTCATATGAATATGCATGCTGATCTGGAGGATTTGTAAAACCTGTTGGAGGTGGAATATACTGCTGTTGTTGATATGAAATCCATGATGGAAATGAAGTCATGATTGCACAACTTCAAAGAATGAGGAAGAATGAAAGAGATGGAAAGAAGGATGAATGGAAAATGAATGAAAATGAATGGAAAGGAAGGTCTGCAACTTCAGAGATGGTTGTTGACCAGATGGAGTCGCCGAGATGTGTTTGCGAAGTGCCTCCAAAGGCTGAAATCTTCACGAACACATCAACCTGCAAAGATGAAGTGAAAGACCTCTAAGGTCCCACCGGGTCGTACCAAAACTGTTAGATGCAAAATCACGGCACTTCGGACGTACATCGGGCTTCTAGGTTGATGCTCGGGCATCCAATGTGATTGCACAACATGGAAACCTCTCTCCAAGCGTGGGACTTGTGAAACCGAGAGAGGAATCTCCAGAGAAGGCTGGTTCCTGCTCCTAAACTACCTGCCACAAGCTATTCCAGTGCAGGCAAGCTAATCTAATCCTAATCTAACCATGCCAAGGAGACAGAGAGAGAGAGAAGGGAAAAACAGCAAAAGCCTACACTAAAACGGTGATACACCAGAGAAGGAGGATGTTGAACATCTATCAAAACTGCCATGGGACAAAGAGAGGTGAGCAATGGGAAGGATGGACAGATGCATCACAGGCCCAAGGATAGATTTCACACAAAAAATGTCCCAAAACTCCATGAACACAGCTCCAAACCTGCAATGAACATTTAGACATGCACAGATACCTGCAAATGAAGAGAGGCAAGGAGAGAACAAGCAAAAATGAGAGAGGATGGACAGATGCATCACAGAACATGTTTTGTTGCTCCAGAAGTTTGCACAGAACATCATTCCATTAGTAAAAGGCAAAAAACACCATTACAGAGCAGGGAGGAGGCTCGAACTCCATTTTCAACCCTAGAGAAGAAAAGAAGGGAGGGCCGAGCCGAAAGAATGAACAACCTCTTTTTTTTTTAAAAAAATGAGCCAAATCTGGCTTTTACATTGCATGGGTCGAGCCCAGGGGACAGAAAACATGGGAAAACGTGCAAGCCCATTCCTCATTGACTGCAGATGCATTAAATCAGCATGGAGGATCTTACCAACCCATACCCTGTCACTTTGAGTGATTTTGGAGGAGAATGCGACCCATTTGTATTAATTTGGCCACTAAAATGTCACTTCTGGCCGTGCAGAAGAAGAATGCGACCCATTTGTATTAATTTGGCCGCTAAAATGTCACTTCTGGCCGTGCAGAAGAAGAATGCGACCCATTAGCATTAAAACGGGTTGTTGAAAGGTCGCTTCTGGCCATTACCACACGTCAGAGCTGTTTCTCGATTTTCTCTCTTTAGACTACACCAAAACTCAAGATTGATCCCAGAATCATGTAGAGCATCTCAACAGCTTTCCGTTGATATAAAGAACGTGGAAATCCGAGCTCTGGATCAAAAGATATGGCGATCTGAAGATTTAGGGCACGGAACAGACCAAGACAGATTTCGAAATATTTTCCCGCGCTTCGCCACCTAGACGACACGTGGCAGGCTCTGATTGGTCACGCAATTCTCTCTCCTCTACCTTTCGGCGGGCTGTCTTTTGAATTTTCCTTGTGGGCCCTAGCTGGGACACGTGGCACTATCCCATTGGTTCGGATCGGTGCTCGAAAACTCGCCCCTTGACTTTTTGACTTTTCTCTTTGTGGCACGTGGCAATTTCTCATTGGTCCTCGGCCCCTTCGGCTCCTTCGCGTACTTCGCCTCCATTTGTCCCGATGTCCCATTTGATTTTGGGCCCTTTGTGCTCATTTCGGCCGGAGTTCGGGCATTTTGCGTCCATTTGTCCCAGATGTCCCATTTGATTTTGGACCCTCTGGACTCATTTCGCCGATTCGGCCGGTTCGGGGCATTTTTGGCCCGCTTGTCCCATTTGATTTTGGACTGTCTGGCCCTTTTTCGCCCGGTTCGGCCGGTTCGCGCCTTTTTGTCCCAAATGTCCCGACTGCCCCTAGGACTAGGACTTAGTCATTTTTATGATTTTTTCCTGGATCAACCTACTTGCCTTCTGCAACCTTTTTTCACATTTTCTCAGAGCTTGCTCTTTTCCTCTCAGATAGGGAACTTAGAAAATATTTGAGGGGACTCTAGAACATGATTTTGGCCCCAAATCAATCAATTTTCCTGGGACTTGAATATTCTGATGCATGTTATCAAAATTACCCAGGGGGGGTGAAATTTTGACAACATGTCCATCCCATTTGAGTTCTAAGGATAAGAGATCCATCAAATTAAGGTCTCATGCAATATGTGTTGTGGGAAAATGCATTTTTCAAATGAGGCATAGATGGAAGGTTTTTGAAATGTGATGACAAAGAGCATCAAAAGAAATTGTTCTCAGCCTTTCATGACTAGGCATGTGGAGGTCATTTCTCTTATGCTTTCATATCCCACAAAATCCTCTATGCTAGATATTATTGGCTTACCTTGTTCAAAGATGTATCAAAGTGGGTAGGCAAGTGTGAAGCATGTCAAACCTTTGTTGGAAGACCCAAATTGGTTGTTTTACCTCTCAAACCAGTGGTGATTGAGGAACCTTTTCAATAATGGGGTTTGGACTTCATTGGGACACTCAATCCACCTTCAAGTGCAAGGCATACTCATGTTTTGGTATCACTAATTATTTCACCAAGGGGGTGGAAGCCATTCGAGTTAAAAGTACTACTTCGAATTAGTATGCGGCTTCATCAAGGAGCACGTCTTAATAAGGTTTGGGATACCAAACAATATTGTCACTAACAATGCTTCTGATTTTTCTTCGGTGAGATGATAGATTTCTATTATGGCTATGGCATTTCCCTTGTTCACTCTTGATTACTATGCCCAGGAATAGGCAAGCGAATCAACTAACAAGAACTTGGTCACCATTGTTTGGAAGCTTGTTAATGACTCTCGGAGGTATTGGCATAAGAAAGTATATGATGCTTTATGGGAAGATATGATTACACCTAAGAGAGCCATTGGAATGTCTCCTTTTCAAGTGGTATATGGAGTTAAATCTTAGCTATCAGTGACATTAGAACTGCCAGCCTTACATTTGATGAAGGCCATTGAGGATGCCAACTTTACCAATTCATTAGACAAAAGAATTATGTACCTCTAGAAGTTGAATGAAGGTAGATTGCAAGTGGTTGATAGAATATCAACTCATCAACTCAAGGTAAAAGCTATGTTTGACAAAAAGGCTAAACACAAAACTTTTCAAGTGGGAGACAATTCTTCTTTGTGACAAAAGGCATGAACCTCGAGGCAACCATGGTAAATTTGATTCCCATTAGCTTGGTCCTTTTAAAATTAGAAATTTTACTATTGAGAACTATTTTTACTTAGATTACATGGATGGTTCTCCTCTCCCACTTCCTTATAGTGGGAAATTTTTGAAGTTGTTCAAAACCTAGGAGTTTTGGTGGTCCCTCTATACATTTTGTATAGCATTTTGTTTCTGGTTTTTCTTGTTTTTGCTTGTTTCCTTGTGTGTTGTCTTCTGTGTTGATATTACTTTTTGACTCCATTTCCCAATGGATAAGGCACTTACTCTGTTCATCCCCAAAATTCTCTATGGTTCTTGATTTTACATCTTTCCTCTGCTAAATCATCCCCAAAAGGAGCCAGTTGTTGTCCCCTCAATTTTCCCCCTTTTTTGAAATCTAATTTCATGAAAATTGAAGTCTTGCCATGGAGGAATTCATGTTTTGATCCCCTCAAGTGCTCATTTTGATCCCCCGCGATGTTTTATGCATTTCCTCAGTCTGTAGCCATTATAACATTCTATCTATTTCTCATGGATGGGAGGGGGTTTATGATCTTCTTTTATGCATTTGAAGGACATGGAAACTTGCATTCTTCACATATTAACTTTGTGCAAAAAGAAAATCTTCATCGGGTGCAAAAATGGCATTTTCCCATTCTCTGCAATTTTCTACGTTCTTTTCCCCATCAAATTCTTTCTCAGAAGGTGAAGCTACGTGTTTTCTTCTCATTAGATGCGGCTAGATGGGTTCCTTTTTGAACTTATCACTTTTGGTGATTTTGGAAAAAATGTCAGATTTTCCCCGCATCCCCACGGGTCTCGATTGGCTAGAGCAGTTTTGGCGGAAGTTCGAGGCGATGGATCTATTTTATTCTCTAAGGCATTATGGAAAAAGGGAAAAAAATCTAAAATGACCCGTGGCTCTACTAATGCAAAGGGATAAATTCGTAGTTGAGGCCCGCGGCAGCGAATCGAAAGGGACACATGGCCTACATTAAAAAGTCAATAGCAGAGGCATGAACTTTCGGGGGAAAGTTGGAATTTTTCCCTTTTCAAAATAGATAAAATATAAAAGTGAAGCACATCCCCACAACCAATCAGGTAATGCCATGTGTTAAATAATGAAATCGGGACAATGGGGCCGGCAGAAGGAAAATTAGAATTTGAGCCACGACCCTATTTCCAATTAGGGTGTGCCCGTGTTCATGTTAAAAAATCAAGGCAGGCCGGCGAGCAAAATGATAAATTGTGTTTTTCTCCCATATGTCTTAAAATGAGGATTTTTCCCCAAGCTCTTCGTTGCTTGGAGCTTGATAAGTGTAGGGTCCAATTTCAAATTTGACAAAGGGAAAGAGTGGCCAAAATGCACTCATCTGGTTTTTGATGCCATTAGTGAACCAGAGCTCCAACTAATACAAATGTTAACCATTCTTCGTTCTTCTCTCTTTGGTTCCTTGTCATTTATTCATGAGATGCATTTTTGGTTTGTTGTGGAGCCAAATTGATAAGTTTAAAGAGATGTAAATTTTGATTATCATAAAACAAATTTTATCGGGCATACACAATAAAAAGGAGTAAAACTTACCAGTAAGCACTTAAGTGCTATAAAAGTGGTTAAAAGGTGGAAATGGTAGGACCACATAAAGAATAAAATCATGAGATGCCCCTACTAAAGTAATCATGCTTGAAATGATGAAATATTCACCTTTTTGAACCTCTAGTTTTCATGAGTGCGTTTGTTTCATGTCACTTTCCAAAAATGAATCTACAATAAATATTATTCCTTTTGGATATTCTTTTCTTGGGGATAAAGTATGTATATACATGAATTGTTATAAGAGCATGTTTTGGCCATGGAAAAAAAGATTTTGGTTTTCTAGGAATGTTGTAAATTTGGAAGTAATTCAATATAGAAGCCTTTTTACTCATTTCCTCTATTATATCTCTCTCTCTCTCTTTGCTCGATTCAATGGATCATTTCTCTTTACATTCAAAAGAAACTTTGTGTTCTTGTCTATGTAATCTTTAGAACTTTGTGTCTGTAGATTCGCATTGGTGATGAAGTGATTGATATTTTTCTATATTTTCTTGGTTCAATGTGAGTAAGGATATATTCTTGCTACCTATATCTCCTGAAAACATTATTATTTTATTCCTTCCTCCATCTCTCTACTCTTCCAATCCTTCATATTGATAATATTTTAAGTATGAAAACATTCCAGAATATCAGGGTCCAAACATTGAGAGTTGTATATTTGTACATTTTTTCCTGCTTTCAATAAGGGAACCTCTCCCATTAAAGAGGAGGGACACGTTTGTCCCTTGATTGTGGTTTCTAGCCATGTTCCATTCTGAAACCCAACAGTTTTTGGTGACTCCACTGGGGAATTCATTGCAAATGGATTCTAGTTTTTGAATAACAACTTCTTGATCATCTTTGATATGGCGACTCCAAGATACACTCGGGTAGAAGAAACCTTGGGGAAGATTATGTGAATCCAACTACAAGAGGTTGAAATACCTCCAAAAAACACCTAAACAAATTTACAAATAAAACCTAGGAGTTTCAAAATATCTTACTTCTCATTTTGGAATCCACATTGATCTATTACATCATTACCATCCTCCTTTTATTTCATGTCTACTCTAAAAACCCTAAAATGCCAAAAATTACCTACTAGAAAAACAACTTGGATGGACCCCAAATTTTGTGTGCCAAATATTCCTTCATAAATTAGGGCTCACATGAAATTTGGACTTATTCTAACAAGCACAACAAAAGTTATTAAAGTTCTAAGACCTAGACAAAAGTGAAAAAAATATTATGAGCCAATTTTAGGCCACTAGGTGAAGGAAATTGGGCCTGAAAAATGCTAAAAAGGGAACAACCTTATAGGAAAAGTGGACCCTATCATAGTACTAATGTATATCTACCACCCTGTAAAATTTCAGGACGATCCAACAGTTGGATCAAAAGTTATGGTCTCTACAAGTTATGCTCCCGCATCATTCTCCCCTGGTTGAAAAGAATTCAGCTCCTGCGAATTCTGTTGATGGAACTCATCTAATTTTGCACTTGTCAATTTTATTCAACTCCCACTCAAGAATCCAAGTATTTTATTCTTGTTGCAAACCTTCCCACTGTACTAAATATTTGTTGTAGCTCCCATGTCTAGTAGTGATTGTCTTTTGGTCCAAGACACGCATTACCCTCTCCTTTTTCTTCTTCAGCATCTGTTGCTTCTAGTTTATTTCTTTCTCCTTTGCAACATGTTCATCATGACCTGGGAACTTATATAAGTCAAAAACATTAAAAACTGGTGAGATAGAAAATTTTTTAGGTAGCTCCACCTTGTAGGCATTATCACTCATTTTCTTCAGAATCCTACATGGCCCAATCTTCTTATACTTGAGTTTATTATATGTCCCCTTTGGAAACCTCTCTTTTCTAATATGAACCATCACCATATCTCCTTCTTCAAATACACTTACTCTCCTACTGACATTTGCTCGTTGTTTTATATTGTGCATTACTCACTTTCAGCTTTTCCCTCACTTCATCTTGCAACTGTAGAATGTGTTCTGCGAATGCTTCTGCATCATCACTAGTTTCATCTTCACTAGGTAGAACAATTAGGTCTAGGACCCCTTTCAGAATCCTACCATATATGATCTAGAAAGGACACCTCCCTTTTGACTGTTTACCAAATTTATTATAGGAAAAGTCAGCTTGAGGTAAAGCTAAGTCCCATTGTTTTGGCTTTTCTCCAACTATACAACGTAGGAGATTTCCCAAGCTTCTATTCACTACTTCTATCTACCCATCATTTTGGGGGTGATATGCACTACTGAACTGTAGTTATGTCCCCAGTTTCCATAGAGTCCTCCAAAAGTGACTCAAAAACTTCGTGTCCCAATCTGAAGTGATCGTTCTTGGAATTCCATGCAATCTAACCACTTCTGAAAAAAACAAATCTACAATTCTGGAAGCATCATTAGTTTTTTTACAAGAAATGAAATGTGCCATTTTAGAGAATCTATCAACTACAACAAAGATAGAATCATTCCCTCGCTTGTGTGTTAGGAATCCCTAACACAAAATCCATACTCAGATCAACCCATGGCCCTATAGGTATAGGTAATGGCATATATAACCCAGTATTATGTGCATGGCCCTTAGCCATTTGACACACTCTACATCTTGTTACAATCCTACTTATGTCCCTCTTAATGAGCCGATTGCACGATTGTGTAGGGCAATGCCTTCTGTTAGGCACACAACTGGAAGAGTTTCTCTTTCACTTGGCCCCTATCCTTCTACTAGGGAGATTAGCCGTGAGGCCTCCTTAAGGCTTGGTGGAAGCAATACCGTGTTCACCTTCCTAGAGACTCTAACCCGCATGGTGGGGTCGGTATCGCTAATTGCATACAACGGATGATGTATGTTACTCAAGGTAACAGAGAGATCGGGTTTCACTATTGTGTGTAAGATCGAGTCATAATATGAAGTCGAGGGTGATTCCCGAAGATGCGCTTACCCTTGACCGTCCCGAGGAAGGAGATATTCCAATTTAGGAAAAAAATCTATAGCAAGACAAATTGTCTTACTAATACCAAAGTGTCTAGTAATTCTCTTATAATATTTTCTCTCATTGAACCAATAGGGATGCACAATTGTTTCCCCTAAAAAATAACCATCTTGCATCAAATAATCAAAAGAATCACTACCTACTGTAGGCTCCTTAAGTTGTCTCACAACATCACCAAAATTTGGATCACCTTCATACAATTCCTTAACTACCTCAAACCCTAGTACTTTATTTTCCATTGTTGTCAAAAGGGATACACGCCTACTCAAGGCATCAACAACTTGATTCCTTACCAGACTTATGCTTTAAAACAAAAGTATATTCTTACAAAAATGAAACCCATTTTGCATGCCTACTATTTAGTTTCTTCTGTGTGTTTACATACCTCAAGGCTTCATGGTCAATGAAGAGCACAAATTCCTTTGCTACCAAGTAATGTCTCCAGTTCCTTAATGCCTGAACAATAGCATAAAATTCCACATCATAAGTAGAATATTTCCTCCTTACTTCATTTAGATTTTCACTAAAGAATGCCACGGAGTCATCCTTCTTAACTCAAAGCACAGCCCTAATCCCAACATGTGAGGCATCAAAATCAACCTCAAAGACCTTGCTAAAATCTGGCAATACCAAAACAGTTCTTCTAACACTTTCTTCTTCAACAATTCAAAACTATCTATTATTTCCTTGGTCCATACAAACTCCCTCCCTTTTGTACACTCTATTATGGGTGCAACAATGCTACTAAAATTCTGATGAACTTCCTATAAAAAGTTTCCAATCCATGAAAACTACGAACCTCTATCACATTCCTTAGAATAGGCCATTCCAAAATTGCCTTTACTTTTTCCTCATCCATCCTCACTCCATCCTCTGATATGAAAAATCCCAAAAAAACAAGACTCTTCTAAAGAAATCTACACTTCTTTAAGTTTGCATATAGACTCTCTTTACATAATAAGTCTAACACCAATTTCATATGCAATAAGTGTTCTTCCACTGTCTTACTAAATATTAGAATATCATCAAAATAGACAACAACAAACTTACCATTATATTCTCAGAGTACTCTGTTCATCAACCTCATGAATGTACTGGGTGCATTAGATAACCCAAATGGCATCACCATCCACTCGTATAATCCATCTTTTTTTTTGAAAGTAGTTTTCCATTCATCCCCTTCATGGATTCGGATCTGGTAGTACCCACTCCATAGGTCAATCTTGCTAAAATATCAGGCTCCTGCTAGCACATCCATCATATCATCTAATCACGGAATTGGGAACCGATACTTGATTGTGATCTTGTTTATGGCTCTGTTGTCTACACACATTCTCCAGTCTCCATCTTTCTTGGGATTCAATAGCGTTGGAGTTGCACAGGGACTCATGCTTTCTCTTACTAACCCTTTATGTATTAAATCATCACTTATCTATTCAACTCTTCACTCTGTGTTGGACTCATCCAATAGGCTGCCTAGTTTGGAAGGGCCAATCCTAGGATCAAATCAATATGGTGTTGAATATCTCACTTTGGAGGTAACCCATCTGGTAGCTCATTTGGTATGACATCTTTATATTCTTTTAGTACCTTTTTTGCAGCAACAGTATATTAAAATCTTCTATCTCCACCTTCTTTGACATTAGTGCATAACACCATCCAGCTTCTTCCATTTCTGTAACAAACTCTTTTGTAGCCAATAATCCCTCACTCTTCTCTTCTTCCTTGAAGGGTAACAAGACCACCTTTACACCATCCTTCCAAAAGGTATATGTATTTTTCCCTCCATCATGTGTAACCTTTCTATCATATTGCTAAGGCCTACCCAGTAATATATGGCATGCATCCATTGGGATAACATCACACCACACCTCATCCTTGTAGGTATTCCTAATTGAAAAATTTATAAGGCATCTTTTATCTATGGTTACCTCATTTCCTTTCTTGAACCATGATATACGATAGGGATATGGGTGCTTCTCACATTTCATATTGAGTTTATCAACCATTACAGTTGAAACCATATTTTCACAACTACCACCATTAATAATAATTTTACATACCTTTCCTCTGAGGTGCATCTTGTTCAAAATATATTTGTTTGTAGCCATGAATCAACACCAACAACATCATGTTCTTTCTCCTTCCTTGGGACAATCATCATCCTCCTTATCATGAGGGTTTCACCCAAGTCTACAACAACCTCCATTTCTTCTTCCTCTTCAGACTTCACCAGATTTAATCGTGGTTGTTCTCCTTGCCATCTATCTTGTGTAGGATAGTGCGGACACTCAAAAGCTTTGCCCCTCTTCACCACATCTGTAACATGTATATTATCTTTGGGGCTATTCCAGCCCCGTCCTCCACTATAACCTCTTCCCCTCTGAAACCCCTACCTCTTTGGTAGTGACCACGAATTTAACTAGAATATTCATGCCCTTCTACGTTAGAGGATTCAGCTTTCGTAGATTCAAATCTACCCCCTGCCACTCATTGGAGATGATGATGGACCTCTCTTCACTCTTCTAAAATTATTCCTCTTATTCTTTTCTTCTTCCTTTAATGCGAGTTGATAAGCATCATCAAGGTTATGGATCCAGCATACCGTGTAGCCTTTATGTCTTCAAACTCACCTTCTTGTTCCACCCTGATTGACAACTTGTAAAATTCATTAGTATACTCCTTAATGCTGAGATCCTTCTGTCTTAGGTTTTGGAATCTCCGAAAGAGTGTCTAAGCATAATCTACAGGAAGAAATTTTTCTTTCACTTCTTTACCATTTTATTCCAGTTTCGAATCTTGCCCTTTCCATTCCTATTTCTTTCATTTTGTAGGTGATCCCACCAGATCAATGCATGTCTGGCCAAATTAGTGCATGCAAACTTAACCTTCTTCTCCTCTGAAAGGGTTTTCCACTCAAAGAATTTTTCCATGTGATTTAACCAGTCAATCAACTCCTTTGGTCGTAACCCTCCACCATAATCAGGAACAATAATCTTGATGCCGTCATCCTTTCCCTTTAAATCCTGGATCAATCTCTCCTCAAATGGTCTCTCATTTAAGGTTTCTTCATCTCTCTCATTATCTTCTTCATCTCCTCCTTCATTCACTAATGGAGGTCCTTCTTCAATATCACTATCTGGGTCTGCATCCCCATTTGCATGTCTCCTTCTAAGGTGGGTGACTTCTCTTGTGAGCTCAACAACTTGTCTTTGTAGCTCCTGCATATGCCTATTCATCTAGGCATAACCTCCCCTCCACGTCTAGCCATGATCATATAAAATAGAGGTAAAAAAATTACACAGAAAAATGTAATATGTTACCTTAACTATTTCGGCAAGATCAAAATCCTGCTCTAATACCAATTGATGTGAATCCAGCTACAAGAGGTTGAAATACCTCCAAAAACACACATAAACGGATTTGTAAATAAAACCCAGGAGTTTAAAAATAGCTTACTTCTCATTCGGAATCCACACTGATCTATTACATCATTACCATCCTCCTTTTATTTCATGTCTACTCTAAAAAACCCTAAAATGCCAAAAACCCTAAAATGCCAAAAATTACCTACTAGTAAAACAACTCAGATGGACCTAAAATTTTGTGTTCTAAATATTCCTTCATAAATTAGGGCTCACGCAAAATTTAGACTTATTCTAATAAGAAAAACAAAAGTTATTAAAGTTCTAAGATCTACACAAAAAGTGAAAAAAATATTACAAGCCAATTTTAGGCGGTAGGTGAAGGAAACCGGGCCCAAAAATGTGCCAAAATGTGCACAACTTTGCAAGAAATGTTGATATTAGCATAGTACTAATGTATATCTACCACCCCGTAAAATTTCGGATGATCGACGATCGGATCAAAAGTTATGGTCTTTGCAAGTTATTCTCCCGCGTCGAAGAAGACCCTCATTTCCAATTTTTGGATCATCAAGGTGTCTCTATCCATTCATCAAGAAAAATAAGAGGAACAAGATTTACAAGCAATCTTCCCGCTAGAGGCAAAACTTACGGGAGTGACATCCCTCAAGATCAAATCAGTCCTAATTTGCATGCTTTGATTCTCACTAGTGTTTCAGTTCCTCTCTAAACAATCTTTCCAAAGATGGCAGCTCCTCTGCCTTGGGGCCAAAGGGTTGAAGCTCTTGCTCTTCCCCAGCCATTGCATGAATTTCCTAGAGGCAATAGAAAGAATTTCCCTAAATTCAGAGGTGATGGGAAGGTTCATCCAATGAGCATATTGTCTCCTTGATTGTAGCTTGTGGTGTTCTTGGAGTCAAACATCAGGATATCTCTATTAGACTTTTTGTAGAGACATTGCAAGATAATGCACACACACACACATGTATGCACACAGACACACATGCACATGCACAAACCCACATGCACGTAATAACCCACACCCACACACGCACACGCACACACACATGCACGTACGCACACACATAATAACCCACACCCACACATGCACAAACACATGAATGGATGCACACACGCATAACCACATGCACATGCACACGTACATGTACGTACGCACACCAACATACACGTGCAAAGCACACTCATATGAATGTATGTACACACATACACTCACACGCACTTGCGCGTGCACGCGCACACACACACACCCACATGCACGAGGCACGAGCACGAGGCACACGCACACACACACACATGCACACACACACACACACACACACACACACACATGCATCCATACATTCACAAGCACATGCACATGTACATGCACACCCATACCCACATGCACAAGAACATGCACATGCACATGCACACTCACGCGCATCCACACGTAAGTACACACACACACACACTCACACACGCACATGCTCATGCAGTACACACACACACTCATAGATGCGTGGATACACTTACACACTTACACAATTACACACATTAAACACACACAACACACACACACACACACACACACACACACACACACACACACACACACACACATGTGAAAAATCACACAAACAAATAGACACTTAACCAACGCACATGCGTAAAGACACCCATACGCACACGCACACACACACGCAAACTCACAAACCCACATGTACGTAATAACCCACACCCACACACGCATGCGCACACACACACGCACATGCATACACATACATGTGCACATGAACACACACATGCACACACACCCACACACGCACACGCACACACACACGCACATATACACGCATGCACACCTGGACACACGCGCACATGATACACACAAATGCATGTATGCATGCACGCACATGCACACACACTCGCACATGCACATGCACACGCACACGCATACACACATGCACATGTACATGCACACCTATACAACTATTGCACACACACACATTCACATGCACATGCACACGCAGTTTAGCATACACACATGCACATGTACATGCACACCTATACAACTATTATTTTCAACATTCATTATGAAATAAAGTTTAGAGTGAACCAAATTCATATATATATATTATTTATACATATGAAATAAAGAAATAGATTCATCATTCATTTAAGAGATAATCATTCCTTAACAAGAATTACAATCTAATCCAAGAAGGAAGATGAACAAATAGTTATAAAATCACTTTCAACCATTATGAGTTTCCAACACCGATTCAGATATTAGTAAATGATCAAACTCCTACATTTCATTATGCAAGATATGACTCATACATGGTTACCTTTTACCCTTATCCAATTGAGAAAGGATCATACTATATGTTAAGTACATAGAGAGTAATAACAAATACAACTTTCAAAATATGTATGCCACAGCCATATGCAATAGTAAAAGTAGAGTTATTACCATCAACTTTCAACAGTCGGACCTAACTGAAAACCCACCTAGAGTTGACAAGACAATAAGAACAACACCACCATTACGAAAAGCAAGCATGATCAAACGAGTTGATTAGGTTTCCTAATAAAACTAGAAAGAAAAACTTAAAAAGAAGTAAGTCTATCATCGAAAAGTATCCGAGATAGCTCGAATAAACCAAATAGACCTGAGAAGGTAATTCTCTCAAGACATGCAAACAGAGAAAATTTGATTTCCAGTTTTAGAGAGTAATTTAACAATACTATCTTCATATATGTGAATGGACATAAAAATGACTCTAAGAAACTCAATCAGACTAACAAGATAGTTTCCAAGTTGACAAAAGAAATTCGATCTCAAAGAACACAATCAGCCAAGTTCCACCAAAAACAATCTAAACTTTCAACATCTAAAAAGAAAGATCGAAAGGAAAGAACCCCAAGCCAAGTTCAATGTATCGAACAATTCTATTCCTATTTAGTAAGAAAACAAGACTCAATACAAAGCTACAGTCAAACAAAGCTTGTATCCATATCAACTTGAACACAAAAATTCAAACCAGCTACAGTCAAATGGGACTATTATCCCATAATAACTCATATTGTATCTTAGGACTAAACAATATGCCTATACAACTCTTAATAAAAGTAAAGTTCATGGCAGAAAAACTCAAATAAGAAAAGGGTATTCATCCCTCCTTCACTATTTAAACAAGTCAAGTAACAACTCAAACCACACTTCTCTTTTATCAACAAAACATGAGTTCCAGTCCGAACTGTACATAAAGATAAAATACAAATTGAAGAAGATTAAAACACTCCTTTCACAACACAACTCATGATGTTTTTGATGATCAAATAAACAATCGAGACAACAAAAGGAGTAATGCAAGATACCCAAAGATGGGAACAATTTATCATAGTATTTTTCCGCAACTCCTGTTCAAAATCCATTAAGTGCATTCCTTTACAAAACATAAAATAGAGTAACCAATGCAACAAAACCAACTTAGAAAGCATAAAGAAACATAACAATACACTTCCCATTCTTAGTAGAGACTTCTTGTTAAAATTTCCAACAAAGCTTATACACCCAAATCCATTTTCGAGTATACAGTCCAAAAATCAAAACTAAAACCAAACAGAAGGTCTCAAAACTCAAAATGTTTCATCACATTTAAATAATTCAGAGAGAACACACACACAAGTAAAACCTTCTCATGCAAGGAACATGAATCCACAAACCACATATTTCTTCTATCAAGCAAGCAAATAACCAGAGAAAATAGAAAACTATTTACCCACAAAGAGAGTTGTTTTAATGAAACATTTAGAGAAAGCAAGAAATCTTAATGGGTAGAGCCTATCATGCCTGATAGTGCCTCTTCCATTCAAAGAAGACTTCCAGCCGAGTTTCCAACACCTCTTCTTCTCCAAGCAAGATCAAACAACAATAATCTTTTTCCATAGTGCCTCTTATACATTCCTCGAACGAAAATAGATCAAAGAATTCAAAAATAGCCACTAAGTGCAGATCAAACTACTGGTTTGAAAAACTAGATAGCTCCATGCGAGAAAAAAATCGTGAAGCATGCAAAGCAAAACAACCCCCAACAAATCTGCACAGCATGCCTTCCAAGATGGCTTGCTTGCCAAACCCGAGGCATATTAATGACATTAATTCCAAATTTCCCTTATCTTTCCTTACCACCACCATCCATAGTTGGCGAGACCTAATTGCACTTCAAAATGCATTTCCAAACTTAGTGATGCCTCCACATAGGTTCCACTAAATTCCCATACAATCACCAAATCTTGCAGTACTCTACCTTATTAAATAAAAAATCACATCTCATTAATAGCTTAGGAACCACCACTTAGCTCCCACTTGCCAACCAACCCCTAGGTTCCCTTTCATACCCAATAGTTTAGGATAGATGAAATTAGCTTAGGTTAGATCTTAGGTTAATTTAAAATATAACCTTAGGATATAACCTCCTATCAATAGATTGTCACCTTAGGTTAGGTCTTAGTTTAACCAAATATAATAGGTTAAAAATAACTTAGCATCCCTTAGGTTATTTCCTCCACACTAACTTAGCATTTACAACTTAGGTTAGAATGTCATCCCACGTAAAGTGGCTTAGAAGAGTTAGGAAATTTTACTCAAGCCTCGAATCTTATTAGGATAGACCATATAGATAAAGGGCACATTTTAATTTCTTTTTCCAAAATCCTGAAGCAGGTTTCCCTTAACATCATTAAGCACCCTGTACAGGTCAGTCAAGAAGATCCGAGCACAACACAAAACCGAATGCTGGCACTATCTTCAAGATGATAAAGAATTGCAACAACACAAATTCAGTCTATTAAGTCTCTTAATCAATGAATGTCAATTTTTCATTCAGTTTAGATAAGAAGATTTAAAACATTCCTTGGATCAATGGAATTGATCCAAGGGATGAGTCCAATTGCAAAAGATAAATTTGTAACTCTTAAAACCAGATTGCAGCTTACTCATAAGAAGTGAAATAGATTATTGTAAGCAACAACATATCAGCCCTACAATCAAAGAGCAGAATGATTTATCCATGGAAAGCATGATTTTTCAACAACCATGAAACATACATTTGTCTGAAAATCACATGTCAATGCTTGCAATGCAAAAGAGGAATATAACAGTTGTCGAGGGTGTTACATGCTTCCCTCCTAAAAAGAATCATCATCCCGATGATTACCTCACTTTAATCATTGCATTCAGGATAATCAATTTTATTCACTATCTTAACATATGTCAAAAACATATCAGAATTTTTAAGTTCCAGAAATCAGCATTACATAGTTGTTTATTCAAAACAAATAAATATCTGCCCAAAACTGGCATACTTATTGTAATATAAAGATAAAATCACAAATTTTTATCAGTCAACAGAATCAATTCTATTCAAATAGATATGGAAAATTAGTTTTCATATCCTCAAGGTTTTCCCAAGTTGCACTTTCTTCATTAAACTGGTCCCACTAGACCTTACATTGACTTATCTCATGATTTCTTAAATGCAACTAGCAAGAGTTTCAAGTACTCATATGGGTTTAACCATGATTATTCCTGGGTCTTGGACCTGCAAGGAATTCTAATTTAACACATGTGATAAATCTAAAACATATTTCTTAAGCAAAGAAATATGGAAAACATCATGCATTCATGACAAAGTAGGAGGTAAAGCTAAACGGTAAGCTACAGGGTTGATTACTTCAACTATCTCAAAAGGTCCCACATAACGTGGTGATAACTTGGTAGCCTTGCCAAAAGTTATAGAGCTCTTTTTTGGTTTAACCCAAAGAAAGACTTTCTCACCAAGTTCAAATTTCTTGTCAATCCACTTTAGATCAACATAACTCTTTTACCTATCTGCTACTTCTTTCAAGCATTCATGAATCAATTTAACTTGTTGTTCCATTTCAGTAAGGATTTCTAGTCCAATTACCTCTCTATCCTCAATGTTGTCCCAACTAACAGGGGTTCTACATTTTCTTCCGTATAATGCTTCAAAAGGTGCCATCTTAAGAGAGGCATGGTATGTGTTATTGTATGCAAACTCAACTAGTGGAAGGTACTCTTCCCACTTATACTGCTGATCCATACAATACATTTGTAACATATCCTCTAAAACTTGATTAACTCTTTTAGTTTGTCCATCCATTTTGGATGATACGTAGAACTGAAATTTAACTTAGTTCCTAGAGCTGCATTAAGTGTTTTCCAAAATCTTGATGTCATTCTAGGATCTCTATCTAAATGATTAATTCAGGTACTCCATGCAATCTGAAAATTTCATGTACAAATATTTTAGCTAATATAGGAGAATCATCCTTCAGATTACCAACAACAAAATGTGCTACCTTTGTTAGTTTATCAACAACTACCAAAATAACATCATGTTTATTTCTTGACATAGGCAACCCTTGTACAAAGTCCATGCTTATCACTTGCCATTTGTATTGTGGTATGCTGTGAGGATACAACAAACCACCTGGTGCATATGTTCCACTTTAACACATTGACATTCAAGGCAATGTGTCACAAAATCTATAACATCCTTTTTCATTCCCTTCCAGAAATATTGTTGTTTTATATCAGCAAACATCTTTGTAATACCAGGGTGTCTAGAAAAAGGTGAATTGTGAAATTCTGCTAACAATTTCTTCCTTAAATCATTTAGTGAAGGTACATATACTCTATTTTCAAATCATAAGATTCCTTCATTATCAAAGTGAAAACCTTTATACCTCAAATCATTCGGATCTGCAAGCAAGCGTTGTCTTTACTTGCTAAAAATAAGAATCATATTCCATAACACTTTTTACTTCATCCTTAAATTGAGTTCTCAATGTTATAAGAGAATAAATGTGCTTCCTATGACTTAGAGCATCAGCCACTCTATTTTCTTTACCCTTTATATAACTGATGTCAAAATCATATTGAGACAAAAAATCTAACCACCTTCATTGTCATGCATTTAGATTTGGCTGAGTGAAAATATACTTCAGCCCAAGATGATCAATTTTTACATTCAAAAGGTTTACCAAGTAGGTAATGCCTCCAAACTTGCAGTGCATGAACAATGGCAGCAAGCTCTAAATCATGTGGAGCATAATTCAACTCATGTAACTTTAGTTTTCTACTTTTGTAAGCTATGACATGATCATTTTGTAACAAAATACCTCCTAGACCTTCACCAGATGCATCAGTTACCACCATAAAATTTCCATTAGGATCTGGTACTACTAGAATAGGTGCTGAAGTTAACTGTTCCTTCAAGGTTTTGAATGCAATTTCACATTTCTCACTCCAAACAAACTTTTTATCCTTCTTTTGTAAGGAAGTTATTGGTGCAACCACCTTAGAAAAATCTTTTACAAATTTCCTATAGTAACCAACAAGCCCCATGAAGCTTCTAACTTCATGCACATTCTTTGGTGCAGGCCACTCAGTTATAGCTACAATTTTAGAAGGATCTACAACAATTCCATTTTTACTTATTACATGTCCCAAATAGTGTACTTTTGTGTCATAGAAAGAACATTTAGATAGCTTACCATATAGCCATCTCTTTCTTAATATTTCCAAAACTATCTTCAAATGCTCATGGTGTTCCTCAATACTTTTAGAATATATGAGAATGTCATCCAAGAATACGAGCACAAATTTGTCCAAGTATTCTTGAAAGATATTGTTCATTAAATTCATAAATGTTGCAGGTGCATTTGTTAATCCAAAAGGTAAAACCGTGAACTCATAATGTCCATACCTTGTTCTAAAGTTGTTTTATGAATGTCCTCATCCTTAATCCACAATTGATGATATCCAGATCAAAGATCTATCTTAGAATATACCGATGCTCCATGCATCTGATCAAATAGATCATCAATCCTAGGGAGTGGGTATCTATTCTTGATTGTTGCTTTGTTTAACATTCTGTAATCAATGCACAATCTAAGTGTTCCATCCTTCTTTTCACAAAAATTACAGGTGCTCCCTGGGTGAAACACTTGGTCTAATCAAACCTTTAGACAAAATTTCCTACAACTGAGCCTTAAGCTCTACTAATTCTGTAGTAGTCATTCGATATGGTGCTTTAGAAATAGGTTCGGTTCCAGGCTTGATCTCAATCATGAAATCAAACTCCCTTTTGGGTGGAAGACCTAGAAATTCTTCTAGAAATACATCACTAAGTCTCATAACAATGGATATCATTCCATAACATTGTTGTTCTCTTCAGTTGTTTCTATAATTTTCACTACATATAAGGTACAACCTTTATTTTTGGCCTTTTTAAGTTGTATAGCAGATAGTTTTCTGACTGAAATCTCATGTTTCACACCTGAATCTCTGTTGTTTTCATGGTCATCTAAACAACTAATGTGTTTTTCAAAACAATCCACTTTAGCCTTATGTTCTGCTAACCAATTAACACCTATGATTACATCATAAGACCCCAAAGGTGCAACATAAAGATCAACTTCAGTGGAAAAGCTAGGTAAGTCAAGGATTGCTCCAAAAAGACACATACTAATTGTATGAACAACATTGTTTCCATACTACACAATCCATGTTTTATCCATATTTCCAGCTTTTCTTTTTAGTTTTGATGCTAATTTACTAGAAATAAAACATTCAATAGCTCCGGTATCAAAAATAATAGTTATAGGTAAACCAAATAACTTACTTGAAACTTCTATGGGCGTGGCCTATTTCTCACCTACTTGTCACTACTACATAGCATGTATCTTGTGTTGTTGATTATGATCATCCTTTTTCAAAGGGCATTGATTTGCATAATGATCTTTTCCATAGTTATAACAGCCTCCTATAGGTCCCTTCCTAGGCTCGGGTTTATTTCCAGCCTTAGAGTTATCATTCTAGCCCCCATAGGACTTATCCGTTATTATTGTTTTTTAGCAAAGTTGTTCCATGCATTACCAAAAAACTTGTTTGTTGTTTTTTTCTTATTAGTATCAGATGAAATCTTACTTTTCATTCCAAATTTCTTCCATGGTCCTTTCTTAGGTGCAAGAGATGATGAAGAGGAGTTGGGATTTTTCTTCCTTACTTCCTCCTTGTGAGCAGAAATTGCCTTTAATTTCTGTTCCTACCTTATGGCCTTTTCAACAACCCCTTCCATCGTGGTTGGGTTGTGAACATCCACCTCTCCTCCTATAATGGGATTCAATCCCATGATGAATTTCCATATCCTAAACTTCTCATCAATTTGGTACTAAGGTACATACTTAAGGAGTTTTGTAAACCACTCCCAATACTCAGTTATAGTTAGCTTTCCTTGAGCTAAGTTCTAGAATTCAGTCATTTTCTAATCATAGTAAATTTATGGCAGCCATCATTTCCTAAAGTATCCTTTAAATTGATCCCATGTGATATTAGTTTCATCAATGTTTAACTCAGCCTTACGGTTGTCCCACCATGAAGATGCCTCATGAGAAAGCTGATATGCTCCCCATATCACCTTTGTTTCTTATGAGAAATTCCTTATTGCAAAGTATTTCTCCATTTCACTGAGCCAATTCTCACCCCATCTCCTAATGTGGTGCCATCAAACTTGGGTGGACTTATCCTTTTTATATCATTAGTGAGTTCAGCTTCCAGCCTAGCCTTTTTGTTCTCAAGATGAATAGGTATGTTCACATTGTTATTATCAACACCCACATTGGTGTTGTCCCCTAGAGGTGGCTTTATTATTGTTATCAACATCATCTTCCTCCTCATTTCCCATTACTTGTTGTTCAAGTACAACCAAATGATCTCTTGTGTCCAACAGGCAGCAAGGATCTCATCAAGTTTCTGGGTAGTTGTTCTCCTTCCTCAGTGGAGGGTTATTTGCAACATTTCCTCTTGTTCTAACCATTTTCTATTACAAGAAAATTTAAGTTTCATCAGATTATGGACACAGTAGGTCCAAGAGCTGCAACCTTCAGCTCTGATACCAAGATGTAACATTCCCATTTTAAGACTTTAGAAACAAGGAAAAAAATTTTTACACAATGTTCTCTAATCTAAATAAAACATTATTTAGAACATACATTCTATGCCAATCAATCTCATAATAGATAACCATATGCAATTGTAAATGACTCGGTGATACACCGATCTATTCATTCCATGACTTGGTTACCTACCGATCTATTCATGTTTAACTTTAATTACTGAATACTTATCATATTCTACGTATACTTGGTTCTCTTACCCTAAACCAGGTACTGAGTGATCTATTTAAAGAACCTATCTAAATATTTGTTACCAATATTCATCTGATATCACGTTGCTTTAAACTAGGTGACATAGGACAACGCAACCAACAACTTGCGATACTTTGGCCAAAGATTTTCAACATACTGTTCATGTCACTATTCCTAGATGACATACTCATCATTCCGGAATACATCCTTCACCTCACTCATCTGTTATCTAGAATGGTCTTTACTGACTACCATCAGTCCACTTGTCCAAGGTTTAACCCTAGCCCAGGTTAGAAACATATTTTATTATAGGAAGATGCTCACAATGACTTAGGGTATATGGGCATACTCGGTTGACCTAAGTCAACCGGATGTGCCAAGGTACCTTGAGCCATTGAAAGCTACTACCTATCCTAAACATGCCACTAACTTGACCTAGAGAGAAACTAAGTTCAAGTCCTTATTTGTGTGTAGATCTAGATGATCAATGTAGAAGGGTGTTGCCACATGTCAACTGCAATGTTGTATCCTCGAGAAGACCCTAGTCTTCTTGAAGGTACAGTCCTACAGTTGGCATGTGCCAACATCCTACAAAAACTACCTCATCAAGATGTACATACCCCAAGGAGGTTATTAATACATTATTAATTTGGATTATTTAACAGATTACAACAACCTTGCTTGACCCTAATCCAACACTCCATAAGTTCTTTTCTATATTTGATTCAATTAATCATTAAAGAACTTTCTTAGCTTATTATTGCTTTTAATGTTTGTTTACTAGTTTAACAAGTAGTTAACCAAAAACAGACAACAATATCATAAGTTCCATTATAATGTAACTTAACCATTCAAAGAAGGTGTAGCAACCAAATAGGTTCAACTATAGTAGACTTCATAGGAAATGAAGTCTAATGATTAACGATCATATCACCAGTCTTTAGATTACATTCCTTTGAGTGAGGAAGAGTCTTCCTCTTCATGATTAAGTGTTAGGGTTGTCATACCCTTCTTATCCTTCACAATTTCTATAGTTTTACTACATATTCATTACACATTCCATTACTATATTAAATTGTTTAGATAATAAACATCATCTTATGCAACTTAACAAGCTGCATCATTATAAGGGAAAAGAACTAATTCCCTTTATCCATCTTATCAAAGGATATCCAGATAAGCATAAAATAATATGAAGAATATCAACAAGATAGAACTTCTATCTTCCTCATAAAAGTACGAGGTAATTACACAACCAATGCAAGTAAATCTCCAACTTTCAATTCATCATTAAAAACTTATTCATTTACAAGACTATACATTTCAGGCATATTGTATAACAAACAACCTTCATTCCAAAAAGAATACAACTTTTCTTTTTCAATACAACTCAAGAATGAATCAAAATTCTTTACAAAGAATCAGACTTATATCAGCCAATGCATCATATAAGTTTTTTCCTTCTTTTATCACTTACGATGTCCATCTACAAAAATTGCTAGCACGGGTCAGTTCAATGAACTGAGCATGATAAGCACTAAGCATTAAAACAAAGTGCATTCCACTAATTGTTTCATTAAAACAACTCTACTTTAATGAAGCAATTAATGCAATCATACAAAATAAGCCTAAGTAATAACATCCCAAAAAGAAGCACAAATATAAATCTGCAATCACTTTATGAGAGACCATTATATAATCAGCAACTACTACATTATATTCTATAAGTATTGTCCCAACCGATACTTATTTACATTAATTAGCAGCCCTTGGCATTTAACTATCCCATAATTCTTACAGAATTTGAAATACATAATTGATCTTTCTATCATCAAGAGTTTCTTTCAAATCAAAGACTTCCTTATCATTCCTTCCAAGTTCCAAAAATATGTAAATTCAAGTTAATTACAACTATGTAATCTTTTAAGATGAATCATCCTACATCTTAAATAACCAAAAGATTCACAAATCATAAAAAGGCAACCTAATTCTAGGTTAAGTAAAATAACCTAGGTTCTAGATTAGACCTCTTAACAATTCAA
Organism: Taxus wallichiana var. yunnanensis; assembly: GCA_018340775.1. Taxonomy (NCBI): domain Eukaryota; kingdom Viridiplantae; phylum Streptophyta; class Pinopsida; order Cupressales; family Taxaceae; genus Taxus; species Taxus wallichiana. Next base: position 509,358,091 of record CM031235.1, read on the forward strand.
GAATGTATACCAAGTCATCAATGTTTCATTTACCAAATTGAGACATTCCCAAATGTCCATAGGTATACATCAAGTATAAATAAACAATATCAAATACTAGATAATTACTTACAATAAGTAAAGTATTTGATTCAATCAAACCTATACAGGTTCATAAAAAGATAAAGGAGAACAAATTGAAAGTACATAATTTCCATTTCCTTTTAATCCTCAGAAAGGAAAGATCAACATCCTCAATTTAAACAACTTAAATGATTTAAAAGAAGATTCAATACAACTATTCTCATGAATTCAACATTCATTATGAAATAGTAGTCAGGTTCAGAGTGAACCAATTCATACATATATTATTTATACATATGAAATAAAGAAATAGATTCATCATTAATTTAAGAGATAATCATTCCTTAACAAGAATTCCAATCTAATCCAAGAAGGAAGAGGAACAAATAGTTATAAACTCACTTTCAACCATTATGAGTTTCCAACATTGATTCAGATATTAGTAAATGATCAAACTCCTACATTCCATTATGCAAGATATGACTCATACAGGGTTATCTTTTACCCTTATCCAATCGAGAAAGGATCATACTATCTTGTTAAGTACATAGAGAGTAATAACAAATACAACTTTCAAAAGATGTATGCCACAGCCATATGCAATAGTCAAAGCAGAGAAATTACCATCCACTTTCAATAGGTCAGACCTAACTAAAAACCACCTAGAGTCGACAAGGCAATAAGAACAACACCTCAATTACAAAACCAAGCATAGCTCAAATAGAGTTGATTAGGTTTCCTAATAAAACCAGAAAGACAAACTTAAAAAGAAGTAAGTCTATCATCAAAAGTATCCGAGAATAACTCGAATAAACCAAACAGACCTAAGAAGGTAATTCCCTCATGACATGCAGACAGAGAAAAGTTGATTTCCAGTTTTAGAGAGTAATTTAACAATACTATCCTCAAATATCAGAATGGACAGAAAAATGATTCCAAGAAACTCTATCAGACTAACAAGATAGTTTCCATATCGACAAAAGAAATTTGATCTACAAAAACACGATCAGCCGAGTTCCACCAAAACAATCTAAACTCTCCACATCTGAAAAGAAAGATCAAAAGGGAAAGAACCCCAAACCAAGTTCAGTGTATCGAATAGTTCCATTCCCATTCAGTAAGAAAACAAGACTCAATACAAAGCTACAACAAACAAAGCTCATATCCATATCAACTTGAACACAAAAACTCAAACCGAGCTACAGTCAAACGGAGACTATTATCCCATAATAACTCGTATTGTCTCTCAAGACCAAACAATATGACTATACAACTCTTAATAAAAGAAAGTTCATGGTAGAGAAAACTCAAATAAGAAAAGGGTATTCATCCCCTCCTTCATTTTTTAAACAAGCCAAAGTAACAACTCAAACCACACTTCTCTTTTATCAACAAAACACGAGTTCCAGTCTGAACTGTACATAAATAAAATACATATTGAAAGAAGATTAAAACGCTCCTTTCTCAACACAACTCACGATGTTTCCAATGATCAAATAAACAATCGAGACAACAAAAGGAGTAATGCAAGATACCCAAAGATGGGAACAATTTATCACAGTATTTTTCCACAACTCCTGTTCAAAATCCATTAAGTGCATTCCTTTACAAAACGTAAAATAGAGTAACCAATGCAACAAAACCAACTCGAAAGTGTAAAGAAACATAACAATACACTTCCCATTCTCAGCAGAGACTTCCTGTTAAAATTTCCAACAAAGCTTATACACCCAAATCCATTTTCGAGTATACAATCCAAAAATCAGAACTAAAACCAAACAGAAGGGTCTCAAACTCAAAATGTTTCATCACATTTAAATAATTCAGAGAGAACACACACACAAGTACAACCTTCTCATGCAAGGAACATGAATCCACAAATCACATATTTCTTCTATCATCAAGCAAGAAAATAACCAGAGCAAATAGAAAACTATTTACCCACAAAGAGAGAGTTGTTTTTAATGAAACATTTAGAGAAAAGCAAAGAAATCTTAATGGGTAGAGCCTATCATGCCTGATAGTGCCTCTACCGATTCAAAGAAGACTTCCAACCAAGTTTCCAACACCTCTTCTTCTCCAAGCAAGATCAAACAACAATAATCTTTTTCCACAGTGCCTCTTATACATTCCTCGAACCAAAATAGATCAAAGAATTCAAAAATAGCCACTAAGTGCAGATCAAACTGCTGGTTCAAAAAACTAGATAGCTCCATGTAGAGAAAAAATCATGAAGCATGCAAAGCAAAACAACCCCCAACAAATCCACCAACATGCCTTCCAAGATGGCTTTCACCAAACCCGAGGCATATTAATGACATTAATTCCAAATTTCCCACTTATCTTTCCTTGCCACCACCATCCATAGTTGGCGAGACCTAATTGCACTTCAAAATGCATTTCCAAACTTAGCGATGCCTCCACGTAGGTTCCACTAAATTCCCATGCAATCACCAAATCTGGCAGTACTCTGCCTTATTAAATAAAAAATCACATCTCATTAATAGCTTAGGAACCACCACTTAGCTCCCACTTGCCAACCAACCCCTAGGTTCCCTTTCATACCCAATAGTTTAGGATAGATGAAATTAGCTTAGGTTAGATCTTAGGTTAATTTAAAAATATAACCTTAGGATATAACCTCCTATCAATAGATTGTCACCTTAGGTTAGGTCTTAGTTTAACCAAATACAATAGGTTAAAAATAACTTAGCATCCCTTAGGTTATTTCCCTCCACACTAACTTAGCATTTACAACTTAGGTTAGAATGTCATCCCACGTAAAGTGGCTTAGAAGGAGTTAGGAAATTTTACTTGAGCCTCGAATCTTATTAGGATAGACCATATAGATAAAGGGCACATTTAATTTCTTTTTCCAAAATCCTGAAGCAGGTTTCCCTTAACATCATTAAGCACCCTACACAGGTCAGTCAAGAAGAGTCGGGCACAACACAAAACCGAATGCTTGGCACTATCTTCAAGATGATAAAGAATTGCAACAACACAAATTCAGTCCGTTAAGTCTCTTAATCAATGAATGTCAGTTTTTCATTCAGTTTAGATAAGAAGATTTAAAACATTCCTTGGATCAATGGAATTGATCCAAGGGATGAGTCCAATTGCAAAAGATAATTTTGCAACTCTTAAAACTAGATTGCAGCTTACTCATAAGAAGTGAAATAGAACGGAATATAACACGCACATAGACATGATTTACACGCACACACTCACGCACACACACATACACGCACACATGCACACACACAAACAAACACACATGCACACATGAATACACACACACACACAAGCACGCACACGCGCACGCAAGCACACATACCCACACTCACACAAAGTGCATACACTTACACACACATAAACACACACGCGCACAAATTCACACGTACATGCACAAAAGCACACATATAAACACACACTCACACACGCATGCACACGCACACACACAAACAAACAAACACACATTCACACACCCACACATGCACACACCCACATGCACGCGCACGCTGGCACGCATGCACATACGCACTCACAAAATCACACACATGCGCACAGACTTACACACTTACACACGTAAAAACACACACACACACACATTCACACGCACGTGCACAAAAGAGCACACAAAACACACAGTCACACAAACACATGCTCGCAGATGTGTAAACAGATCGCCATGCATACGCACACGCACTCACACATGCACACGCACATGCAGACACATGCACGAGACGCCCAAACACACACACACATGCTGCGCACATAAACACACACGCGGCATTCACATGCACGTGCACTAAAGTGCACACTAAACATAAACTCACACAAACACATGCGTGAACATGTAGACGCAGACGCAGATGCAGATGCAGACGCCACGCACACGCACACGCACATGGACATGGACACGCACACGCACAAAAGCACACACACAAACACACTCCACAAACACACATAACCGCACATGCACACAGACACGCACATTGACACGTGCACAGATGTCCACACATGCACACTTACATGCACACACACACACATAGACACGCGCATGCACACACACACACACACACACACACACACACACTTACTTATGCATAAACACACACGACATTCACATGCACGTGCACTAAAGTGAACACTAAACATACACTCACACAAACACACGCGCACACACGCGTAAACACACCAACACGAAGACGCGGCACATGCACGCACACACACACATGCACATTCACATGCACATGCCCAAAACCACACACACAAATACACAGTCACACACGCGCGCACACGCGTAAACACACCCACACGCACATGTACACACACACGGACACCCACACGCACACACACACACACGCATTCACATGCACATGCACAAAAGCACACACACGGATACACATCACACTGCGTAAACACATGCACACACACACGCATTCACATGCACATGCACAAAAGAACACACACAGATACACAATCACACATGCGTAAACACATGCACAAACACATATGCACACACGAATACATGCACAAACACACATGCACACAAAAATACACACACACAAGCACACGCACACTCACACACACACGCACACAAACAAACACACATACACACACGAATACACGCACACACTCACATGCACGTGCACGCGCACGCAAGCACACATATACACACTCACTCACACATGCGCGCATACACTTACACACTTACACACACACACACACAAATTCACATGCACGTGCACAAAAGTACACTCAAAAAACATACACTCAAACACGCGTGCACACGCATAAGCACTGCTGCACACACATGCACACGCACACGCACATGCACTCGCACATGCACATGAACACGCACACGCACACGCACACGCACACACACACACACGCACGCACGCACACACAAACAAACACACATTCACACACCCACACACGTAAACACGCACACACACACACATGCACGTGTAATGGCACGTAACCACACACACACACATTCACATGCACGTTCAAAAAGAGCACACAAAACACACACTCACAGGATGCGTAAACACACCCGCATGCACATGCACACGCACACACACATGTACACGCACATGCACACACACATGCACACACACATGCACAAAAACACACATAGACACGTGCACGGGACATGCACACACATGCACGCACGCACGCAAGCCCAAAAACACACATACACATGCACACATATGCACACAAGAACACACACTCGCACACAAGCATACACACACCCACCCACACATATATGTGCATGCACACATGCACACACACACACACACACACGCATAATTACTTTCGTGCACGCACACACACACAAACACACACACATGCACGCACATGCGTAAAACACTCGCATGCACACACACACACACACATGCACATGCGCACACACGCACACGCACACAAACACTCACACACCCACACGCACACCCACAAACACGCGCACACCCACATGCACATGCACACATAAATGCACACACACACACACACACCAACACGCGCACACACACGCACATGCACACTCATGTGTATGCACACACACACACACACATAAACACACACACACACATGAACACACCCACACACACACACATGAACACACCCACACACACACACACGAACACACCCACACACACACACATGCACACACGCACATTCACGTGCACATAAGCGCACACACACACACACACACACACACACTCACACGCACGCATAC
>CM031235.1:509366399-509369364 GCA_018340775.1 Taxus wallichiana var. yunnanensis
GTAAACACACCCGCACACACATGCACCTGTACACGCATAGGCACACTCATGCACACGCACATGCACACATTCACACACACACACACACACACACACACACACACACACACACACACACACACACACACACACACACACACACACACACACACACATACGCACAGACACATAAACACACACATGCACACATAGTGGTACGCAAGCACACACTCTTACACAAAGCTTCCACACTTACACACGCATAAACACACACACACATTCACACGCACATGCAAAAAGAGCACACAAAACACACACTCACATAAACAAACACACACGCACGCACACCCAAAAACACACATACACATGCACACACACACACATACGCACGCAGACGCACGCAGAACACACACTCTCACACAAGCATGCACAAACCCACCCACACACACACATTCACATGCACGCATGCACACACGCACACACACACACATGGACACATCCATGGAAGCACACACACATGCACGCCCAAAACACACATACACATGTACACACACACATGCACTCACACATACACATGCATACATATGCACGCGTTGACGCACGCAGGAACACACTGCGTGACACAAGCATGCACACGCCACCCACACACACATTCACATGCACACATGCACACGCACACACACATGCACACGCACACGCACACACACACACTCAAACACGCGCAAGCACACACCCGCACGCACACGCACACCATCATCACACACACGCACACGCATGTACACACGCATATGCACACGCACACGCACACACAAACACAAACACACGCACATGCACACGCACACGCACACACACGCGCATGTAAGCACACACACGCGCATGCACGCATACACTTACGCCTTTACAATCACATAAACACACACACTCACACACGCGCGGACATGCGTAAATACACCCACACGCACACGCACACAAACACACACACGCACACACACACGGACACGCACACACACACACAAAAACCATACACACACATATACGCACATGTAAATGCAGACGCACATGCACAAACACACACAAACACGTGCATAGATGCACACACACGCACGCACGTACACCCAAAAACACACATACACATGCACACACACACACACATGCATGCACATGCACACACACGCGCACACCCACATGTACACAAACACGCACACGCACACGCACACATAAATGCACACACACACACACACTCATGTGTATGCACACACACACACAAACACACACACACGAACACACCCAAACACGCACACACACACACACGCACATTCACGTGCACATAAGCACACACACACACACACACACACACACTCACATGCACACATACACTTAGGCCTTTACACACACATAAACACACACTCACAAAACGCCCACACGTGTAAACACAAACCATACGCACACTCACACATGCTCACACACACACACGCACACGCGATCACAAACGCACACGCACATGCACACGCACACGCACACGAACATGAAAATGCAAACGCACATACACACGTATGCACACAAACACACACACACACACACACACACACACACATGCATACACGCACACATACAAACACAAACAAACACACATGCACATACAAAGAAACACACATACACACATATACAAAGCGTGCACACACACACACACACACACACACACACACTCACACGCACGCATTCACTTACACACTTACACACACATAAACATACACACGCACAAATTCACACACACGTGCACAAATTCACACACACAAACAGAGCCAGGTCATCCGCGCACACACACGTAAAAAACACTCAACACACACGCACATGAACATGCACACACACACGCACACGAACAAACACACGCGCACACACACGCACACAAACAAACACACATGCACACACGAATACACGCACACGCACACACGCGCGGCACACACACACACACACACACACGTGCACACATGCGTAAACACACTGCATGCACACACACACACACACACACGCACACGCACGCGCACACACCCTCATGCATATGCGCACACATATAAACACAAACAAACACACATGCACACACACACATGCACACGCACACACACGAAAGCACACCACTCACACACGTGCGCATACACTTACACACTTACACACACATAAAAAAACACACTCACAATTTCACACGCATGTCCATAAAAGCACATACACAAACACATGGTCACATTTGTGCACACACGTGTAAACACACACGCACACACACGCACAGCATGTGCACACGCACACGCGCACACACACACACACACATGAACACACACACACGCACACAAAGGCACACACACACATAGGCACACATATCCACATACACACACATACACACACACATGCACACACACACACACACACACACGTGCACCCACACACACACAAGCATAGGAACACGTAGACGTGATGATGCACAAGAAGACGCACACGCACACACATACACACATACATGCACATAAACACACACACGAACACGCACATGCACATGCACACGCATATGCACACGCACACGCATGTGGCACACACACCACATGGACACATGGACACACACACACACGCATACACACACACACAAACAAACACACTTACACACACAAATACACGCCTACACGCACACACACACACTCACGCACACAAGTAAACGAACACAAACATGCACACACATGTGCACCAAGTACACACACACAAACACACACTCACACACGCATGCACATGCACACTCACACGCACACGTACACGTACACACACACGCACACGCACACGCACACACAAATGAACACGCAAACACACACACACACACGCACATGCACACGTACACACACACTCACACGCACATGCACACATACACACATGAATACACGCACACATGCACACGCACACGCCTACATGCACACAAACAAACAAACACACATGCACACATGAATAC